>JADRCD010235033.1:0-13990 GCA_019843815.1 Montemys delectorum
TGTGTCAATCAATAACCTGAGTTTCCCACCTGTTGCCTATTCCAGAGGATTGGATTCCTCCCGCATTCCATGGTTTTGCTACTCCTCTTCCCCAGTTACCAACACCATGGGCCTAGAGGTTTCAAAGGTACACCCAAGAAAAGAAAGACGTGTTCCTCCCCAACCTAGTTAACTTTTTTATGCCTCTAATATGTATGTGCGTCAGTATCCTGCCATGCCCAGGGCTTTATTCAAAATCTGCATCCAGGAGAGCGCCAGAGAAGATATCCACAGGTGCTCCTGCCTAGCCTCACAGACTGTTCCAACTTTCCTAGCCATAGATGTTCCCACAGCAGTGAAACAGCGAGTTCTCCCAGAACTTGGCAAGCGTTCTAATGTTCCTGGGGGCCCCAATGACAGAACATCACCCTAAACTGATCAGGAAGTAGTTTTAAGGACACAGTGATGTCACTCCTCCCCCATGATTACCCTTTCCTAGTTCCTTATTTTTAATTAAACAAGAAAGGAGAAATGTTGGCTTACACACAGTTCTGCTAGACTCCTCCCAGGGACCTAAGAACAGTCATGTCATCAAGTACTGCCATTACTACTTGTGCCACCACCAGGTGTGGGTAACAAGGTGTCTGCTATTCCTGCTATACTGGGAACTCAATATTATAGACATTTCCGTCATTCCCACTAGAGTGGGAACGCTCTGATATAGGTAGGGAAGGACTAGAGGAAGGCATTCCGTCTATGAAGCCTCAGGATGTCATCATGCTTACTGGGTCCAGATCTTCCAGTGCGGTCGCTTTAAAGTCATCTGTGTTTCTGTCTTCACCCATTCTACTGTATGTAAACCTTCACCCACTGCAGTGTTGGTAATCCCAGGAAATTCATTGGTTCCCCAGGTAAGCTTAAGTGGAGTCACACCTCTATTTGTGTTTGGGATCTTAGGAGGAGCTGTAGACATTGTTTATGTCTCCCACATAATAAGTTAGCAACACTGGACTTAAAATTTATCATTTGTCAGATGTGTACTCTCAATTTGAGTAGGGCATGTGTTGATGGAGTACGGTTAAGAGTGTGATGGTTGTTTCTTTCAGTGTAGTGTTTTGTAAGAGGTAGGAATTTATGTTCTAAAATTAGTCGGGAGTCTGAAGTTCAGCACGTTTTCTTTCAGAATGTTCTCCCCTAAGTCTGTTTGCTCATTAGAAAGTGAGGATTACCCTATGACCTTTGAGATGATTAAATATGGGACTTTTAGTAATGTGCTTGACACTCACAGGCAAGTGCTTGTTATTGTTACTATGGACTACTTGCTGAAGATTTATCTAAATAAAGCAACATTATAGACTAGCTGAATAAATGTCCTGCTGGAGATGCTTGATCCCAATAAGAGGGACACTAGGAAGTAGCCTGGAGAACAAGGGTCTCAAATCAAGTCCTTAGGCCAGATGGCAGGCACCTGACAAATCGAAAGCTAAAAACAGTTGTTCCAAAAGCACCAACTGCAGAAATGAGAAGCCCCAATTTGAGTTGCTGGTCAGGAATGCCAAAGAGACTCCAAAAATAGAACCAGCTGTTGCTATTATCTTTGGTTGCTATCCAGAGATTAAAGGTAAGTTACTATTGCTGAAGACACCTTGCTCTTCATACACTGGGTGCAGAAGCCCCAGAGCTAGAACTGACCTAAAGCCTCCTATCTGAGAAGTGCTTTCATGGTATCAGAAGATGCCATGCAGCTAACAAAGGTAGACAGCAAACAACAGTTCTACCCAGCCCTGATATCTATGATCCATAACAATCAGTATAACACAATAACTCCAAGACTACAGTAGTGGTGCACATACCCTGACAGTAACCAACCGCTTCTAATTGGATGTGAGACCCACTCAACAAGAAGGATATTCACGTTGGGCACAAGCTGTGGTTCTTTGTCTCCCATTTCCTCTCTCAGCGTATCCAGGTGCCACTGCAAACTGGGCTGGAAGGATGAAGAAGAGTCTGAAGCAGGTGCAGTCTACACTATCCTTGTCCTACTGGGAATAAGTACAGGAATGTGTGGAGGGAGAAAGCCATTCTCTCAGAATTATAGAATTGCAGCTCTTCTAGATGATACTCAATAAAACAGCTCTCTTAGTCTTTAATGAAACAGCTGGTATGCATATACTTTATTTGGGGTGATCAAGGGCTATATATGAATCTTGGAGAGTGGGAAGGAGTTTTTAGGGTGAATGCAAAGTCATTAGTTGGAGTTTAAAGCTGCATGAATGTATCATTTGAACGGAGAGAGCTATTCCAGAAATAGCTCTTACTGAGTACTTACTTACTGGTGCTTACTGAGTAGGTTCTTAATGGGAAAGAGGAAGTTGAACTTCTAGGTTTGCCAAGGGCTTTGTGACCTTCCTCAGGTAGAGGGTGTGGGGAATTGGGCTTCCCAGACAAGGGAAGGGAAGGGCTTCCCCTGCTGGAAAAAGGGAATCCTCCACTTCTTGTCAAGCTCAAAGGAGCTATCAGAAGATGGTAGACTCTGCACCTTAAGTAGCAGAGTTTTCCAACATCTCTTGTTTTATTTATAATGGAGAAATGTCATCATAGCCCTGAGCCTCTATGTTGTGAACAATTTGTTTTGAGCCAGAACCCAATTGGCAGTGATTTTTGTAAGCTATTTATCTGTCATTTTAAAGATTGGATGAGGCATGGTGCCTGGAGAAGCAGGGCTCCAATGGCCAGTATGGAGTTAAGGAGGGGCAAGTAGCCAAGCCATGAGGGAGTTTGAATACCTTGGGACTGGAGTGTTGGGTGCACAATATGCTTGGAGATCCTGGCAGAGATCTTTGAGCATTCATATGTCTGTTCTACCAGCCCAGATTCGTTACCATAGAAACAGTCCTCTTCCTCCAACATAATCAAGTCTCTCCCTGTTTAGCAGTCATCCAATCCAGAGCTCTCAGGTCTTAGGCAATAACCCCCACAAGGGAGTTTATCTGTCATTGAAGAGACTCAAGACTGTAGTGAAAGCCATCACCTGATTAAGCTTGTCCTGGAAATTGCTGGCCAGACAGTGTATCTGAACAAAGACAGCTGTCCTCGCCCCCAGAAGATCCAAGGAAGATGGTTCATCCTATTCCTTCCAGCAAAGAAAGCAGCATCTCTTTTTTTTCTGTCTGGCCTGCACCAGTAGCCCTGCCTTCCTTTTCTTCTAGACATCAACCTGTGGAATAGTCACGACAGGAATGCAGAACGCTGGCAGGGGAATGCTTGCAAAGGGATTATTTATTTATTTATTTATTTATTTCATCTAAAGAATATAGGGGGAGCACACACATTAAGCTAATAACAGCTGGATTGACATCACATTGGTGGTCTTGAAAGATCCCCGAAGGGAGAGCCTCACTCAAGTCTCGGGAAGGTGCTCGCCCAAAGAAACACGAGAGAGTGACTTGCTGAAATTGCACGAGGAAGTATTTAATGGCGGACGGAGCTCTGGGCCGACTCCCAAGCTCACACAGGAGATGGGAAATCGACCACGAGGCTCAAAAGCAAGGGGTTTATATACGAAAAAAGGTCTAGGGGAACAAAGGAATTGGTGTGGCGATACATGATTGGCTAGTTTAAAAATACATGCAGTCCAAAGAGGGAAATTCCCAGAAGCAGTGTGTGGTTTTCCTGTGGGTGGTACCAGTCTGAGTCAACAATTTTTTTCTGCTGACCTCAAACCATATCTACGGAACCAGACAGCCCATTACTCAGAGCCTGCCAGGACATGTCCTTGCATGCCTAGACATGTTTTCCTTTATGTTTATAGTTCTTATGTCTTCTTGACCTGCCAGCTCTTGTGATAGCTAAAGGCTGTGGAGTGCTGTTGCCATGCCTTAAAGATCACACTGGCCAGCTGGAGTTGTTGGAGTAAACAAGTCCTTATTTGGACCCAGGGGCGTGCCCACCAGTGGCCTGATTCTACGTCAATGCCTAGTAGCCTATGACTGTGTGAAATGTGGTATGGGCTCATGGGCAGTCCTACGAAAGGTATATAGTCAGACTCCTGGTGGGGCTAGGGGCCACTCTGCTGTAACCGTTAAGCAAGACATTCCTGAGTAAACTGTTGCTGGAAGGAAGTGGTGTGCTGGTCCTTCTTCCCTGGCGGTCAGGGTCGTTGGCCCCGCGCAAAAGGCCTGCTTGCTTCTTCCCAGGCCTACGTGGGCAGCTTGCGCTGGATTCTTAGGCTTATAATTCTCTTACCTGGCTAGCACAGGTCCCAGGCTTTAGTCATCCCCTTTCAGTCTGTTAGTCTAGGCGTAGGAGAAAGACAAGGGGATAGGTGTTAGAGGAATTTTAATCCTGGCCTGGCATCCTATAAGTGGGAAGTCAACTGTGTTACAGTAAGGAAAGCAAAGGAAGGGGCTGGGGTCGTTTATATCACCTGCTTAAGGAAGCTGAGAAGGGAGACGCCATGATAACTATGTATCTGGGATAAGCAGGAACAGCTTGTCTATGAAAAATAAACTGGCTTAAGTAGGTTGTCTTATTTTTATTAATTGAAGATTAAATAATAGTTGTTAATCTAGTCTGTTTGACCTGTGGGAGATAGATCCAAGATGATTCTCTGAAGAGTAAAAGAATTTTTAAGTTTACAAAAAGACATAAATTTTAGATATGTTATACTATTATTGTTTGTAATCAGTTTGTAAAACAATACTAGGGTAAAAGCTTGAACATTCTCTTAGTTGTTCCTGTTATTTGGAGAAAACACACATTTAAGCAAATTTTAGAGAGAGAAGCATGGGAAATTTTAAGTGTTGGGTGGACTGCACTCTGCCCATCACGCCTATAGTTTATGTCTGGCAGCTCTGTGGTGGCTAGCACATGCAGTCTGCTTTAATGATTGAACTTAAAAGTATACATCTGGTGGGTCCTTTCCATTTAGATGCCTGGCCTGGGGGGAGGATCCTACCCTGCTGCCACCAGCTAGCTACCCTTGATTTCTTCTCCCCCTGGGCAGGGCAGGTCACTCTTCCCCGAGTGTTTATCCCGGGATGTGCATTGCCCCCTGGTTGTGGTTGTGCATTTAAGTTTCAGGAAATATAGGAAGAGTGAGATCTGGGAGGTTTCTGTGAGATTGTATCTCCTAGGAACGTCAGACACTACACCAGTAAATCTCACCAATACAACTGTCTAACTGTGAGCTGAAGAAAGAAAACAATAATAGACATGTTAAAGTGGAAGGATAAAGCCCATGTGGCCTCAACTCTACCCAAAGAACTACAGGCAACTAAGGGTTGCTGAGAGCCGGGGAAATAGTCTTCCCTAGGAAGAACACAGTAATCGTCTATCTGATACAAACAGTTATCTCTGGAAGCGTATACATAAGTAACATTATACATACTGATCAGATTATACTTATGTATTTAAGAGGTGTGTGTGTGTGTGTGTGTGTGTGTGTGTGTGTAACATCAAGAAAAGAGGTCATGGATTCTAATTTGAAAGATTGCAAGGAATGATATATGGGGAGGTTTGGAGAGAAAAAAAAATAGAAGGGGAAAGTGATGTACTTGTATTATAATTTCAAAACATAAAATAAATAATTCCAAAAAGAAGGAAAAAGAAAAGGTGGCCCCAGGTAGAGAATACCAGTTACTAAAAATATGGGCTCTCTAAACATGAGGCACGGATGAGTAAAATGCACTTAAGAAGTGTTGAGTAAAGTTGGCAGGAGCAGGCTATGAGGGGCTTTCACATACGACAGTCTAGTCACTCATTTCACAGGTGAGAAGATGGACACTCATTTGTTTTGTTGAAATGCCTCCCTCAAGTTCAAACGGCTGAGAGAGAGCACTTTCCCACTACTGATGTCCTCCAACAGTACATAGATGCCAGACTACAGCTGAATATATCCTGAGTCACATGAAGAGTGAGGAGTTTGTGGGTCACAGCTTTCTTTTGCCAGTCCTATCCATACTGAACACTATTATATATTCTGCAAATCTAAGAACTATTAGCAATGTTTTGGGCATGCATACTAGTTAAGATGTAAAAAGAAATCTGAAAATTTGAGGATTTGAAATCAAGATAAAACCTTTAAGTCTAAATATACGGCTATGATTACTTACTACGAGCTAGTTACTCAAGAAATAGGCCTCCCATGAACTACTGTCCTAGTTTCTATCAAAAGAATTATCACCAAGATGGACTATTCCAGCTGTCTATGATGGTCAGAATGTGACTATAAAACAGTGTGACAATTGCAATGGTGGAGAGGTCGAAGCTGTCATGAGTGCTTCTTGCTAGCATTTATGCTATGAACCATAGGAATGTTTTCTGGCAAGACTGATATGCATGTTGAATTTTAAGCAGGCAGGAGCTGGTGAGCTGCAGTTGGCAAAAGGAAGTTTGGGTATCAGCAGTAGAAAGTGAGCCAGGGACACTGGGATACAGGAGACCCAGTCATCATCAGAGACAAGGCTGTGACATATATGGAAGGCAGGTGTGAAGGTTGAGGCAAGTCTGAGAAAACAGTTTCCTTCTACAAACACATGAAACCATGCAATGATTTATGCAAAGAAGAGAAAGGGCCAGGTGTGTGTTTATAAAAAGATCGCTACAGTTGGAATGCTATACAAAATTAACTTGTGAAAATGTGGGTTTGGGGATTTTAATTTGGGCAATATCTATGACACTGTGGCCTGGGGATGAGAGTGATTATTTTGATTGGATAGATGAAGAAGAACCATACAATGTTGCTTTTTCTTCATACTACTGAGCAAACTGGCTTCTAACGACAGAATAGGGGCACTGGGTGTGGGGCGGTTTGGGAGAGCCAGACAAAGGAAGTTGGTTTTATATTTGACCTTTTAAATTCAAAATGTATGTTGAAGATCCAGCTTTGCTGTCTAGCCAAAGACAGTAAGTAGAAATGTCAATCAGTACAAAGACTTAATTACTAGGTATTTTATTTGGTATCGTTGTCATCATCATTAAAATACTTATTTTATGTGTTTGAGTGTTTTGTCTTTGTTTTTGTTTGTTCTTTGCATCTGTAGAAGACAGAAGAATTCATTGCATTCCCTGGAACCAAGGTTATAGATGGTTGTAAGCTGCCATGAGGACCCTTAAACTTAGAGATTTGCTGCCTCTGCCTCTGGAGTGCTAGTATTAAAATCACGCACTACCATACCCAGTGCTAAGCTTTTCTTTAATTCCTTTTTCACAGTTAGAAGCTTAGCTGAGTGGGGTCTTGTCCTGAAGTTACCTCTCCCTGTA
The DNA here is from genome assembly GCA_019843815.1 of Montemys delectorum. Classification (NCBI taxonomy): domain Eukaryota; kingdom Metazoa; phylum Chordata; class Mammalia; order Rodentia; family Muridae; genus Montemys; species Montemys delectorum. The sequence goes on from JADRCD010235033.1 coordinate 7,243, forward strand.
ACATTAGACTTTAATCTATTTGTTTCTCCAAACACAGGACTTATCTCCACTCCATTTCCTGGTGCTCCTCCCCTCCTCAAATTGTACATTTCGTAACTTTCCTTGCTCAGCTTACTCCCTCTTGTTCTAGATCTGCATAAGCATGGCCTCTAAAAACCACAGGACAAAGTCAACATGAGGCTATCTGAAAATTTCCTCTCCCTAAACTGTTAATCTACAATTCTTTAATCTAGCTTCAGGTAGACTTTTCACACAAGGACAAAAAGCAGCCATATTTTTAGCCAAACTATCTCAAGAACTATTTCTATGGCAACATACAAAGATTATTTTCCTCTGAGAACTCTTGATCCAGGTCCCAACAGTTCAAATTACCCTCAGCACCGTTTTCTTCCATGTTCCTACTAGTATGGCCAATTAAGCACCATTTAAAGCATTGCTTTTCTAACCCAAAGTTCCAAAGTCCACATTCCTCCAAACAAAAACCTGGTCTGGCCTACCACATCAATATCTCAGTCCCTGATACCAACCTCTGTCTTAGTTATAATTTTATTGCTGGAAAGTGACACCAGACTAAGGCAACTCTTATAAAGGAGAACATTTAACCAGAACTGGCTTACAGTTCGGAGCTTTAGTCCATTATCATCATGGCAGGAAGGATGGTGGCAAATAGGCAGACGTCGTGCTGGAGAGGTAGCTGAGAGTTCTTCATCTGGATCCACAGGCAACAGGAAGAGACAGTGAGACACTGGCCTGGCTTGATTATCTGAAACCCCAAAGCTTACTACCAGTGACACACTTCTTCCAACAAGACCACACTTACTCAATAAAGTCACACCTCCTAATAGTGCAACTCTCTATGAAACTATTGGGGCCATTTTTATTCAAATCACCACTATCTAGGTTCTAGCTTTATTGTTGTTAGCATTGAGTGGCATATATCAAATTTTAGTACTTTACAGTGTTTGGTAGATAGCAAGCCCTGACTCAGGCTATTCCTGTTGGTGATACTGCTCACTACATACAACTAATAGTCACTGTAATTCTCTGAATAAAGGGAGTATGGATTCACACAGATACATGCCACCTATAACTCAATATGCTTTCGCTGTGCGTATTACATTACTCTTTTTATTTAAAAACATAAATATGTGATTCTATAGAAATATGGAATAAATGTCTACATTGTAGTTAAGTGGTATGCTTATGTGCTTGAGTAATTACTAGGTAAACAGACGGTCAATCCATTGTAGACAGGTAATTGCCTTAGATAAAGATTTAAAGATAGAATATGAATATATAGTTTATTGTCTATGATAGCTGTATTCAGGAATTTTATGTCTCATAATAATAAAAATAATTATATCAAAGAATGTTTTTTGGTAAGCTGATAAATAACTACTATTTAGTTGATTATTGAAATTAAAAAAAAATCAGAATGACCTAGTGTACTAGACAAACATGTTGTTTTCTTCTTACTTTTTATGAAGGAACTTAGCATTTTAAAGCAATTATCCATCCATCCATCCATCCATCCATCCATCCATCCATCCATTTGCTGATCTAGTCAACCAATCAACTTTATTTAATGAAGTATCTGTTAATGGGTCTCCATTCCTTTACAATTCAAACTGCCTTTCTCTGCTTTGCATACATAAAATTCAAAGTCACATAAAAATCTAAAAATGGGTAGTAGATATGTACACATAGATAATGGCAAAATTAATTGGTGTAACCTTTAAAGGGATCAATTTTCTTCTATCACAGTCATTTATGAAATATTATGCAACTTGATAGCAGAAATCTCATTTCCTTGGAAATTTAAGTAGACAAAATAGAACAGAAAAGGTTATGTATACACATATTTATGATGAATTTCTCTAGGCTAAAATGCTCAATACTAAAAAGTAACTAGGATCTTTGTATTAATTCTATATAGTGTTATGGAACTAGTCCTAATATATACAGTCTCTTGAGAGATTTTGGTAAGGAGCAATGATTTCACATGTTAAATAGTTTGTATGAAATCACCTGGTCCTGGAAATATGACTTAGTAATAAAAGTGCTTGTCTAACATTCATGAGGCCTGGGGTTCAATCTGTAGGACAACAATATGTAAAAATAAATAAATAAATAAATAAATAAATAAATGCCTTCTCCTCCCCACCCCCATCATCTCTACAGCTTCCGGAGGAACCAATGCAGAACAGGAAAATTATTGGAAAAGTGTAAATTGAAAATAAATGCTTTAGGAGCACCATGATTTCCCCAATCTTCTAAAAAAATTAATATTATTTTGTAATATACTATGAACATTAAGTAACTTTTCTGCATGTAAACCACATGCAATCTTACAGGCAATAACAAAAAAGGGCTTCCATAAGCTTAGAATTCAGCTTAGAATTCAAGTAAGCTTATAAACAGTTCCTGAGAGCTTGACCTCCCTTGTTTTCTACTGTAAGAGCTATTCACAGCTATATTGAATTCCACTCACTTATGAATTCAGTTGCTTTTCAACACATGGCCTTCATCCTTTGTTTGACCACAGGGATGGCCGCTGCCAAGTGAGAGAGCCTCACAACTAAAACGAAGAGATTGGTTTTTTTGGAAATTTTTTTTTAACATGCTCTTGCACACTTGCCTTTTCCAGATATTACCAAATATATTGTATATACTTAACCTTGTGAAGTGCAGGAATTATAACAGTTATGCATTCTGGAAATACACTCTGCATTCTTCATGAGAAAATAGGATACTTATGAATCAGTTCATATGCTGGTCATACGGAAGGGAATGCTGGCTCCCCAGGGGTGTTTTATCGTCTTCCTCATCCAAACCAGAATTTTCTTTTTCTTTTCCTTCCTTTGTTCCTTTTTTCTTTCTTCCTTCCTTCCTTCCTTCCCTTCCTCCTTCCCTCCCTCTCTCTCCCTCTCTCTCTCTCTTTCTTTCTTTTATTCAATGTTTTAGATCCTATTTTTCAATCACTCTAGACAGTTTTCTAATCAATATAGCATATAAGAAATGAAAACATAAAAGTTTGTGGTTTTTAATCATCAAAATAATGCATCATTATTATTGTGTATGATCATACAAAAGTGATTAAAGTTATTCACAATGACTGACTTTAGAGTGGAAAGGGAGCAGATGCATGACTGAATGCGAGGATTCTGTGAGGGTGAAGCCATCGTCATGAAAATTTTGGCTTTTTAGACCCATCTCTGCTGTGCTTGTAGTATCTCCTGTCTGTATTCTCTGTCCTGCAAAAACTTCCTTAAATTCCATCCCTGTAACCAGCTGGAGATTTTAAGGTGCAGCTCCCAGCTGTTTTCTCTAAGACTTAAGACATTAAAGAGAGTTGTTTTCAGTTCCTTTAAAAATAGAAGGAAAAACAGAAAGCCATATTCTCTCTTCTTTGATTTATATTCTATTCAAACCCTTCTCTCTCTTCACAAAATTCACAGTAATTTTTTCGTGACAGAAACAGATGTGTGTGAGAAGACTGGGTCACACAGAGTCAGACTTGCCTTAGGGGAAACATCTCAATCAACAGCCATCTGAGTCTGGACTAAATGAAATATGGGCAATGAAAGCTATTGTCACATACTCCCTATAAAGTTTTCACTAACTTATAGGGAGTCAGTGATGATTCACTAAGACAATTTGCAGGCAACAAATGTCCACATGTTCATAGGATCATACACCACATAATGGCATTATGATCAATGCTGGACTAGAAACAGAGTAGAGTAGATCAATTTAGTGATATCATAGCAGTTTTAATTTAAAGTATTCTCAGTAATGTTTATAAAACAAAGAAATCACCTAATCATCTAAATTGTTTCTCAAATTATATCTTCATAACTGAGTCCACATGACATGTGTGTGTGCACACACGTGCGCATGTAACGCACATGTATTTCAATAGATGGGCATGCGTGTGAGTATGTCTTTGTACATGTGGGCATTTGTTAGAGTATATGTGTATTTTATGCATATATGTATAGAAATGTATATGTAAATATATGTTTATATGTGTATACCATGAATATAAATGTATGTGTATAAGCTTTATTTTACTGCATTTTCATTATTATGTAGTAAGTTTTTTTGAGTGACTGACCTGTAATAATTCTTAGCTAACTAATTATTACTCATATGCATATCTAAGCAGGAAGAATTAGATAACCTATCAGATGGTTCATCCCTAGGAAGCTTGATTATTCTTTTCTCCTGGGAGTTGGGCTTGTGAGATTTCCCCCACCCACATTGGCATGTCATCTGGTGCTGTTGTTGTGTGGGTCTTGTTTAGGCAGCCACGTGGTTTCATGAGTGTAGCTTTCTTGTTATATATAGAGGACACCATTTTGAATCAGCCAGGTCCTCCAGCTCTTGCACTTCTGCCTTATATTCCTTCCAATTTTGTAAGGCTGTTAAGTAGCAGCAAAGATAAAAGTTGTTATTCTGATTTATATTTTAAATGAAAGATGTAGTTTTTAGGTGGTAACAGTATTTAAGAGGCATTTGTGTATTGAATTTGTGTTCCTAGTGCATTGAAAGTTTGGCTGAAGATTGTCCAGTGTATAGCTGTTCTTTTGAGAGTGGTGATGTCCAGTGCATACAGATTTTTAAGGCACTTAGGTCTACAATATGCTGTTACTATAGGCAAAGGTGGTCTCTTTACCTGGCCCATATTTTACAGTAACCTCATCAGGCTTCTGTTGGGGCACAGCGACAGTGTGGGGACTTGGGATTAGCTCAAACATTGGATATAATCTTATGCCCTGTGCAATGAACTCAGATCTGCACCCTGATGCTGGTCTTTAGAGTCTGATTTCTGGAATTCATAATATGATTCTCTCACCCCATATCCTCAGTCCTGTTTTCACAAGTAGATACATGCCATTGTCAAGAATATCCAAAGATATTCAGAATCCAAATTGCAGCAGAGAAAACAAGCTTGGCTAAGGTGGAAAGCAGATGGGTTACTTAGTGAGGACTCCCATGGGGTCTGAACAATGTGCTTCTTTCCATTATGTCATTCTCCCTAACAGGACACATAACTCCCCACACTCAGACATACTACATATATAGTAGTTCGTATTCAGTATTCCCATTAACCATCTCTGCTTGGAGACCACCTGGATGTCTGACCTCAGCAAACACAGTACCATGGTTAGGATCCTATCTCTGACCCAAAATATCGGGAGTCAAGTTCTCCCAAAACCATTGTTTGTCAGGATTGGGAGCTGTTGATTCTCTGGAGTTAGGACTCATGAACTGTAAAATAAAGATAACGGCATTAGTATCACTGCTCCTAGGGTTATGGGGAGGTTTAAGTAAGAGAATGTTCCTGGGCAAAGATATGAATGGAGATCATTGTTGTTGTCATGGCACAGAAATCTGTTGTCATCCCCCACTCCTTTCTTTAGGAGAAAATATTGAAGAGAATTAACTTGTGACTTGCTAGAGACCACAAATAATTGTGTCAAATAGATGAAGAAACCTGATGTATACAATCTGCCAACCGTGGAGGGCATTGCGACAAACCGTGTCCTATAGGAAAGCCAGAGCTCTCATACAGCCCATTATTTGAGAGTCGTAACTCTGTGCTGACTCAGCCACAGGCAGGCAGTAATCGCAGCCAAGTTTATATGCTCAGAATTGATGTGGCCATATCTCCACATTCCCGGCAGCAAAGTCAAGAGCAAAGTGTGACTGGAACGTTTTTATAGGCCTAATCATGAGATGCTGACAGCTTGGCTTTATTGATTGGCCTTTACTTAACTTCTGCAACTCAAAGTGATCTGCCCATGCAAAGCTGAAGGTATGCTAAAAGAGTATCTTTTGTTGTTTGGTTATTTTTGGACAAAGAACTCGTCCAACCTTTATCCATTGAGAGTAACTGGCTTGGGGTGATAGTAGGTGTCCTGATGAGATTTCAAGAGGATCTCAGTGGGCCCATAACTCCCAGGATCAATACATTTATTTTAACTTTGTGGTTACTTCATCCTAGCAAAAGCCCTGAAAAGCATGGAGAGTGGTCTTCCACAGCTACACTTTCAATTATCTTATTGTGTTTCTAATTGTGAAAATAAATTAGAAGATATATATGTGACTACTACTCTGAGCCATCAGAATCTATTGTTTTCTTGTTAAATGGTACTAAGTGCAGTTGTTACAGAAAACTGGAAGGTGCTTAGACTGATTGTCCAATCAACTTTCATCTTCTCTGTAAGGGGTAATTTCTTGGCTGATATTGAAATTCTTCTCCTGGAAAGTGATTATACCTATGCATACAATTTGCTTGCTCTAAGATGCTCCGTGATTCTGTTACAGCAATTGTATTTATACTGTAGTTATGAGAATAAGTTTATTTGAAATATATACTGATGACCTAGAGAAATTAATAGTCCAATCGACCGAGGATTGTGCCAAAATAATAACATAAAAAAAAAACTTCATGATTTTGAGGGAAAAATCTAGTTTGTTTTAAAATTTGCCTGTCACCGTGTTTCTCTGTGTGTACTTCACTTACATTGTCTTTGGAGAATTATCCCTGATTTCTGACAGTCTTCTTGTCAGATTCCAAGGGGAGCAGATAGGTATGTATGGGCCATATGTAGGTGGAAGTAAAAACTTCTATAGTATATTGTCTTGGATAAAATATTAGACCCTCCACTTTTTAATTGATACTTCAGTTGCTATCAATCATCATGTGCAGGGGGTGGGGGTAACTTCATTATGTTTTTTT
>JADRCD010235033.1:14390-25251 GCA_019843815.1 Montemys delectorum
TTTATTCTGGCTCACAATTGAAGGTAGTCAGTCTAAGGAGTGAGTGGAAGTTGAGGCAGCAAGAGCTTGAAGCAGTTGGTCACCTGACATCCACAGTCAAGAAGCAGAGAGGGGTGAATGCCTGCCACTCCTCAGCTCCTTTTCTTCATAGACATGATCCAGGATCCCAGTCAGGGAGTGGTGCTGCCCGTAAAGGATGGGTCATCCCACCTCAATTAACACAATCAAAATCACTCACGGCTTGTTTAGCATCTACTGGTTTCCCTATTCTGGGCTAGCTGTTGGTGTTTAGTAGCAAATGTGGCAAGTGTGTCTCTTCTATCCTTGCAAAATCTGAGATATGTAGTAAGAATATCTCATATGTTGTGGGTTGTGAACTTCCACCCTGAGTATTCAGCCCCACCCTGCTCCATGTGCTTGAGTAGGCAGATGAATCTAATCTGGTATCTCTATGGCAATAGCTGAGAACCAAAGATGGAAAACTAAGGAAATAGACTTCAGGAGAGTCTAGGCCTAGGGAAAGCAGATGTTCAGGAGTCTGAAATCAGAGGACACTTCCCTCAACCCCAGAGTGTATCTGCCAGAGGAGTATGGGGTTGACTTTGTTGCTGTTATTGTTTGTTGTTTTCTATAGAGGACTGTGCTTCAGGATCAGCAATTCAGAAATGTGTTTCACTGGCTAAGGTTACGCCTAAAATAGGCTGTGCAGCATTTCAAGATATTGAAGCCACAGGCCTTTCTCTAACAACCCCAGGAGCAGAGCAAAGTCTCTCTGTGGGGTTTCTTGGAATTCCAGGCTGCTCACCCATAGCTCCAGATTTTAAATGCATATCAGTTTCTCAAGATCGGTTTATTTGAATGCTAGTTAGGCTTAGATTGAACTGATTATCCTATATGTTAAATAAGATGTAGTAGGAATACTAGAATTAAGCAGAGCATAGAACAGCAAAGCTTGGAGCCCAGGCTAGAGAGAAATCTAGCTTTACCTTCCAGTTCTTGCTCTTTCAGGCTGAGCAGCAAGCAGGGCCTTCCTCTCATCTTTCAGGCAGAGGTAAGAGTAGTGCCCACAACACTGTGCCAAAGATTCAGGGAGATAGTGTTCTCTTCCCCGGGAGGCTCAGCAAGGGATGGTGAGGAGTGAGAACAATCTTTTGAAGTCTCAGTAATATGATTTCTTTTATTGAAAAGAGATTTTTTCCCCCTCATATAATATATCCTAATTACTGTTTTCCCTCCCTCTACTTCTGGACCCAATTCCTCTTCATCTCCTCTCCCATTCAGATCCACCCCTTTTCTGTCTCTCATTAGAAAACAGGCTTCTACAGGATAATAATAAAACGTAATAACATAAAACAAAAAGTAACATCATTTTTTAAATAGCTTTAGTGGAACATCAACTACATTCTATGACAGTTATCCACTCTAATATTAAATCTAATTTTAGTTAATTAATTAAACACTTAAAGAATTAATACTTTACAAGTAAATGAATAATTAAGTATAATTTAATTAATTTATATTTAAAGTCTTTTAGCCAAAATGATTATGGAATTTTAATATATTCCCATCAGCCCAAAATATTTTTAGATTTTTTTTGTCCCTGTATTAATTCCTGATTACATTCAGGACATGTCCCGTTTAATAACCCTTGGTAATCAACATATTTATTGAGTAATTATAGCTTGTCATGGTATGATAATATCACACTATAAATGAAATTTTAGGTATTTTACAACTTCTGATAACTTAGTTGATATATATTATAGACACAGTAAAAATGATGAATAATTTAATTTGCATGGCTACTTTGATACTTTTTAGTAATTAATCTTCCCAAACAATTCATTCTTTGACAGTTTTCTTCCACTTTTTCTTTTGGATACTAAGATGTACATGTCTTATATCATATCATATCATATCATATCGTATCGTATCATATCATATCATATCGTATCATAACATAACATATCACATAGTGTTTGTTGATTCCATCGAGAAATATTGAAGTAGGACTAGTAAGAAGACTCAGACCATGAAGTCATTTACTCTACAAGCTGGGTGATTTGAGCTAGATTCCCAGGCCCAAGTAAAGTTAGAAGGAAGGTACAACTGACTACACAGAGTTGTACACTAGTCTCCACATGCATACAACATCATGTGCACACATGAGTGTATGGGTGCACAATATGTGCATGTACACACATACACACACACACACACACACACACATACACACACATACCACACAACACACATACCACACAACACACGTACATAAAGTTTTAAGATAAAAAATAAATGTTGAAATAGTTTTTATTGTTATTCAGAAATAACAGTCTAGGTTGATTGATGGTAGTTTTTGATTTTTGGAGTTTGTATGTGGGTGGTGTACATACATGTATGCAAAAGGTGCATGTGTATGCAGATGTATGTTCAGGCCCAAAGTTGACATATAGCCTTCTTTAATTGATTTCTGTTGAGACACAGTCTCTCACTGAACCAGGAGCTCCATGAGTTTGGCTGGTCTAGTTGGCCAGCTTATTTTAGGCATTCCTCGTCTTTGTCTCCCTAGTGTTGAGATTACAGGTGGCCACCATGCCTGCTTGGCTTGGCTTTTATGTGGGTTCTGAGAATAGGAACCTTAATCTTGACATTCGCATGGCAAATAGTTTATCCATTGAGTCATCTCACCAGCCTCCACTCAAGGTAATTATTCAGATAAATAGTTTTATAACCTTGTGACAAAACTGCAATAGAAAAGCACTTTCTTGCTTAGGTGTGAAAAGGAGTAATTGAAATTATCTTGGATTCTGTTAGAAGTTAATTGGACAAGAGGCTCTAAGATTGGCTGTGAAGGCTGTGTAATAGCCTCCCTGTTATTCAGACACTACCAGACCAGATACTAGCTGTGAGATTTGAAACTGGGTTCATTAACCCTGGAATATAGCATCTTTACTTGCTAACTTAATAGTATTGAATTAAGGTATTACGTCAAGTACAATTCTTACCAGGTGATTTTCAGGGAAGCTTCAGAGAGGGACTTGAACATAGCTTCAAATTGAGAGTCATGTTATACAAATGTGAACTGCTGCCATCAGATGGGAGAAGGAGTCTGGTGCTAAGATTAGAGCCCAGGAATTAGGATTTGTTGGTGTCTGGCTTCTAGTTGGTCTTTAAAATCTAATCATTCCATAGTCTTTCTTCTCTATTCTCATCCCAAGGTCAGCATTCTAAGTCCACAAAAGGTCTTAGACATCAAGATAAAGTCCATCATGTAAATGGTATATTTGAAGTTCATAAGTGGTTTTGCTAGTTAGAATTAGTTGAGTTAGTTGAGTTCTCAGAGTCTGCTAGGAGACAGACCTATCCTTTAACCTCTCTAGCATCGAGGGATGCTTTTCCAATGCAGTGATAAGAAGAGGGGCTGTAATAGTGGAGATAAATGTTTGAGATATCATTTTTCCCGTTTGGATTGTAGAGCGTGGTATCAGCAGAGCCATGAGCCAGCTGTTTGCCTCTTCGGTGCAAATGCTCAGAGCAGGTAATATATTTTTCAAACCTGTGGCTGTTTTTCTTATCTGGATTGATAATGCTGAGTTGATAACAGACAATAGATACCATCAGGGCAATTTCAGATTCAGAGGTCAGAAAATACAAGAGGATTTGAGTGAGCAAAGAATACATTAAAGGCAGTTGGCCTGTCCTCCATAGATTGGGAATCAGCTCTTACTACACTGAAATAAAGTCTTGATTAGTGCCTGGGAAGCAAGGTAGCCCAATAGCTTTCCCATGATCCCAGGCTTGATGATTACTCTTATTACCATGGCTTCAGTGATCTAATATTATTGGATCAAATGCTCTCTGATGTTCAAAGATACCTAGCCTGATGGGCATAGTTATCAACAGTAATAACAAGGTCTCAGATTCTCACCTTCATTATCTCCAGAGTAATGAAGACACAGGGAGTCAATGAGAAGAAAGGGTATACAATATAATAATGTACAGAGAATGCCATATTTGTCATGATTTTTAGAATGGTGACTTAGGGTATATGAAAAGCAAGAAAAACGTAATTTTTTTTTGTATTAAGAAACAGCCTGACTTGGAGGGGGCAGAGGAAGTCATATATATGTAAAAGAAAATTGGGATCTGGAACAATGGCTCAGCAGCTAAGAACACTTACTGCTCTTGCAGAGGATCTGGGTTCACTTGGCAGATACACACACTATGACTCACCATCATCTGAAACTGCAGGGTTAAGCATCATTAATCCTCTTCCGATCTCTGACCAGGCAGGCACTCATATGGTATACAAACATGCATGCAGGCAAAATCTCACAGAAAATAAAATAAATCTTGTGGTTGACAAGAATTTATAAGAAACAAAATTGGCTTGCTTTTATCATTTTTTTTTTTTTTTTTGGTAAAAGTGAAAGAGATAAAACAAATATAATGATCTCTAAAAGTTTATGGAAAAGAACATACAACCTTGGTGCATGGCCTTGGAGGTTTGGAGATATCCATGGGGCCTCTTTGGCAACAACTCAATTATATGTAATCCAACTCCAGTACAGGAAGCTTCATTTAGTGACAAGAGATGTCCAATTGGGACTCTGTCTCTCCCATTATTTGGTGATTTTATTTAGATCACCTTTATATATTTTAGGAAGTTTCCACTGTATAAAGTTTTTAAATTATCCTTAAAACGTTCTTTAGTTTTAGATGTCTCTCCCTGTATTCCTTCCTATAATTTCCCCTCCTCTCCCTGACCACCAATCTATACATAGGTATCTATTATTCTATTTTTCTTTCATAATAAGATCTATCAGTTCCTTATATTCTCTTACAGTATATCAGCCCTCTGTGGATCTATCAGTTATGGCTTGGTTATCTAATAGGCACATGTAAGAGCATATATACCATAATCATCTTTCTGAATATGGGATCCATCACTCAGGATGATTTTTATCTAGTTCCATCCATTTGACTACAAATTTCATGATTTATTTATTTTTAACAGCTGAGTGATATTCCATTATATAACTGTACCATGCTTTCTTTATATATTCTTATATTGAGGGACATATAGGTTGCTTCTAATTTATTTGTATTATGAATAGACTGTCAATTAACATGATTGACAAGTGTCTCTGTAGTAGGATAAAACATTGTTTGGGTATATTCCCAAAAATGTTATAGCTGAATCTTGAGGTCAATTGATATCCATCTTCCTGAGAAAGTACTACACTGATTTTCACATTGGCTTTATGAGTTTACACTCCTACCAACAAGGAATGAAGTGTTCTGCTTGCTTCATATCCTCATCAGCAGGAACTGTCACTTGCTTTGTTGACCTTAGACATTCTTCCAAGGGCAAGATGAAATTTCAAAGTAGTTTTGATTTGCATTTCCTTGATGGCTAAGTGTTTCTCAGCCATTTGAGTTTCATCTTTTGAGAATTCTCTGTTTAGATCTGTAACCCAGGTTTAATTGGGTATTTTTTTCTTGATATCTGGTTTCTTGAGTTCTTTATATATTTTGGATATTATGCTTTTATGGCATGTGTAGTTGGGGAAAATTGCTGAAGACAACACATACACAACTCACTGAAGATTGAGACATCTAGCTGGTACCCACACAGATCCTTCACTCCTATGTTCCAGCATATTTGGTACAGAAATGTACTCTGTGCACTCTCTAAAGAGAAATATAAATATAAAGCTAGCCATAAAAACTTTATCTACAAAGGTGTACTATAAGCTATGTTAGAGCAATGGTGGTGCAAAGCTTGTGAGAGTAACCAACCAATAACTTTTGACTTACAGCCCATTCCCCAGGATAGAACCCATACCCAAAACTGCTTGGGTAACCAAGAACCTGGGACTAGATAGCCCAGGAATCTAAGGAACAGCCAAATAATACTGGTCCAAAAGCACAGAAAAAAAATATAGTGATGAAATGATTCCTAATGATATTCATAGATTAGAGCCTTGTTCAGCTGGCTTCAGAGACGCTCCCTCTGGTGGTAGATGGGAACAAGTATAGAGACCCAAAGCCAGAGATCATGTAGAGAATTAGAGATTGGGAGATCTTGGAGAATTCAGTCCTAATTGAGATGTTTCTATCAAATCCCTTCCCTTAGAGCTCAGGAAACTTCACAGAACACAAGGCAGAAAGAGTGTGAGAGCCAGAGGGGATGGATGACACCAAGAAAACAAGGTCTAAATTAACACAAGCATAGCTCTTTGCATATGTGTATATATATACATAGGTTTCCAGGTCAGTGTCTTTATGAAATTTTTGAGATGTGAAACAAGTAGGTCTCTGACTCTTGTGACTTCTCTTGGGCACTTTTTCTTCTGTTGATTTGTCTTGTCTAACTTTGATATGATAGTTTTTGTTTTATCTTATTCTCTTATTAAAGTAAATATTTTAAAATGAATGAATGAATGAATGAATGAATGAATGAATGAAAACCTAGCCACTGGGTTAAATGTTAACAACTGAAGTATCCCTTATACTGGGACACTGGCAGAGAGGAAACCAGTATTCCCCAGTGGAGTGATACTGGTTATAGTAACCACTCCAGGACAGGCCTCATGTTCAGGAACAGTTGATCACAGGTTTGTATGTGTATGTGTATGTGTATGTGTACGTGTATGTGTATGTGTATGTGTATGTGTGCTGCAGGCACTCGTCTACACCAGTAGGTCTACAGTATCAGGGTTAAAACCTGATCATGGACAAGAGGCATTATGACTCTAAAGGGAGTTTGTCTCCTGGGTATTTCAGTCAGTTGTGGACATCTCCTAACTTAGACGTGTTCCAGATTGATCTCTGCTGAGTCTGTGGAGAGATCTGCATGCTTTCTTTATTCAGGCATAAAGGTGCCCTAAGAAATATTTTGTTATAGTTAACACTGAGATTGAACATTATTTCCTGGCCTCCACAGTGTTTCAATAATCCTAATTGATTTCCTAGCTGTAGTTAGCTTGGAATTTCTACAAGGGAGCTGTCTTATCAGACAGAGTGTCTCCAAAGTTAGAGATAGTAGTTAGGCACTAATTGTCAGAACAGTCCCACACAAGGCATAATTGTTTTACTAACTAGAGAGAAGTTATAGGGCTCCCCTCACTGATTATTTACGTTACAGCCAAGGAATGCTAAAATATGACCCTCAGATGCTTGCCTCAAGACAGACCCTGAAAATTTATCTTGGGACTGCCCCTCTGCCTTGCACCTGGCCATTTGATCTTACTGACCTTGATGTAGCCATCTCCTGCCTACTTGACTTGTGTAGTTTGCCCTTATCTCTGTATACCATATAAGCCTGATTTCTACTTTGTACAAATTGCATTCAGTTACAGCACTCCCTTGTGTCTGTGTCTGTTTGTCACTTCTTTGCCAATGCCTTGTCTCCCTGACTAGGACCCTGTTCCCCTCCTGCGGGTTGAAGGAGGCCCAGACTGGCCAGCCCGTGGCATATGTGTATGTGTATGTGTATGTGTATGTGTATGTGTATGTGTGTGGTTTTAATTTGCTAGAGTTGATGTTTTTGTTTGTTTGTTTGTTTGGTTTTCTTTTGGGGTGTGCTTTTATTTTGTTTTTGTTTTGGGGTGCTTTATTGTTTTAATGGGTTTTTGTTTCTTGAGAAATAAGTTACGATTGGGTGGGTAGGGAGGGCAGGAGGACCAGGAAGGCCTCTGGGGAACAGAATATAATCAAATTGTATTTAACTTTACAAATTGTTTTAAATAATAAAAAAGTTTTCAGAGGGGGAAAATTCTCTAAAAGTTGAAGTAGGGGTTTTTAAATTTGTCACTGTATATCTGCAGTAAATAGAAAGAAATGTGATTTGATAAGAGATGTAGTAGGGAATAGCAGACTTAGAACAGTTAGAGAGAGAGGCAGGCGGAGATTGAAGGAAGTATGGGGTGGAAAGGAGTTGATGGGAGATCAAAGGAAGAACAGAGAATCTAAACATTCTAAGAGTAGAGACAGATAAAGGAACAAGCAAGAAAAGGGCAAGGAGGAGGAGGCAATCAGCGGGAGATGTCCTGGCAGTTAAGGAGAGAAGAGAAAAGCTTGTTGGGCGATGAGTTGGCCACATGTCTTGGCTTGAGTCCTCGCTTTTGTCTTTGGCCATCAGAATCAATATCTGCTCTCCAGCAGCAGACAGTGAGTCCATTCAAAGCTGGTGTTGCTCTCCTCCTCACTTGCATTCTCACTGATGTTTCCCAGCAGCCTTTGTCTTTGTGATTGGTTCTAACTAGCAGGACTCAGCAGCTGCATTCTTTCCCTTCCTTGGGCCCCTACTTTGGGCATGATTTCTCACCACTCAGTCTGTCTGGTTTTGTGTTTTTTTGTTTTTGTTTTTGTTTTTTGTTTTTGTTTTTGTTTTTGTTTTTTTTTTGCCAGAGCACCTGTATAGGGTTATCTCCTTACCCCTTGCTTTCTTTCTAAATGCAAGTTGCTGCCATTCTTTTAGAAACTTTCTGCTATTCTCTTCTTTGGGTCTCTGACTTCCTGTCTGTCTGCAACCCCATGCCCATGACCTACTTTATAATCTCATGTAGGGCATCCTCTAATCCCACCCATTCTGATGGTCTGCCGACATGGTGCTACAAGCTGAGGAACACTTCACTGTTAGCCACTTCCTAGGCTGGATGGCTTTGTATATGTATTTAGCTTGGGTGAATGTTGGCCCTTTGGGGAGCTTAACTGGGAAGCTGTAGAGTTTTCAAAAGCTGGAATTAGTGGGGCGTCCTTGGAGTATTGGGTATGCCCTTGAAAGGGATTAAGGTAGTTCTCCTGTGACTGTTCTTAGCTCTCTTTCTTTCTTGAGAGGGTAATTTTTTAAAATAACATTGAGTAGGAGGCTCCTTAGTCTCTTTCAAACTTTCTGTTCAACTATATAACTACTCCCATTGCTAATACGATCTTGTGTTTTCTACCACCTTCATCAGTGTCCAACAAATCAGGCCACCTAATCTTAAACCCTGAGTATAATAAATTGTGAACCAAATAAGCCTTTTCCCTCTATGTATAGCTTACCCTGGGCATTTTGTTGTGGTATTTGTAAACAGACTAATATAGATGGTCTTCTTTGATGACCAGAAAACTCAGTACATAAATATCCTAAAATGACCTAATTTTCCTTTTTAAATATTCTAATATTATATTTGGTTTTTTAAAATTTATTTTCTTTTTCTTATTTTTTAGAGTTACTTTTTAATTATATATTTTCTTTATTTACATTTCAAATGTTATCCCCTTTCCTGGTTTCCCCTCTGAAAACCCCCTATCCCATTACCCCTCCCCTGCTCACTAACCTATACCCTTCTGCTTTCATGTCCTGGCATTCCTCTACACTGGGGCATCAAGCCTTCACAGGACCAAGGGCATCTCCTCCCATCCTCTGCTACATATGCTGCTGGAGCCATGGGTCACTCCATGTGTACTCTTTGGTTGGTGGTTTAGTCCCTGGGAGCTCTGGGGGTACTGGTTGGTTCATATTGTTGTTCTTCCTATGGGACTACAAACCCTTTCAGCTTCTTGGGTTCTTTCTCTAGCTCCTCCATTGGGAACCCTGTGCTCAATTCTATGGTTGGTTGAGAACATCCCCCTCTGTATTTGTCAGGCACTGGTAGAACCTCTCAGGAGATAGCCATATCAGGTTCCTGTCAGCAAGTACTTGTTGGTATCCACAATAGTGTCTGGGTTTGGTAAGTGTATATGGGATAGATCCCCAGGTGGGGTACTCTCTGGATGGCCTTTCCTTCAGTCTATGCTCCACACTTTTTCTCTGTATCTCCTTCCATGGGTATTTTGTCCCTTCTAAGAATGACCAAATTATCCATACTTTGGTCTTCTTTCTTGAAGTTCATCTGGTCTATGAATTGTTTCTTGGGTATTCTGAGCTTCTGGGCTAATATCCACTTATCAGTGAGTACATACTATATATGTTCTTTTGTGACTGGATTACCTAACTCAGGATGATATTTTCTAGTTCCATCCATTGGCCTGCGAATTTCATGAATTCATTGTTTTTAATAGCTGAGTAGTACTCCATTATATAAATGTACCACATTTTCTATGTCCATTCCTCTGTTGAGGGACATCTGGGTTGTTTCCAGCTTCTGGCTATTATAAATAAGGCTGCTATGAACATAGTAGACCATGTGTCCTTATTACATGTTGAAGCATCTTTTGGGCATATGCCCAGGAGTGGTATAGCTGGGTCCTCAGGTAGTACTATGTCCAATTTTCAGAGGAACTGCCAAACTGATTTCCAGAGTGGTTGTACCAGCTTGCAATTCCACCAACAATGAAGGAGTGTTTCTCTTTTTCCACATCCTTGCCGGCATATTGCTTTTTTTACTTTATCTCTTTTTCTTAGTTAGCCATTGATAACATGTATCTTTTTTTTTTGTCTCTCTCTGATAGAATGGCTGCTTCATGATGACAGGCTATTGTTTTGACTTCATTTAAATATTCTTTGTACCACAGAGTATTGTGATCATAAATGATTTTTTTTTGTTAAAATACATTTCTTAGAAAATGCCTCTAAAAGAGTTGTTTTTAATTTTTATTTATGCGCATGTGTTTATGCGTGAGCTGTGCACGTGTGTATAGTGCCTACACAAGCCAGGTGGTGGCATTGGATTTCTTGAAACTGAAGTTACTGAAGTTGTGAACTGCTATGTGCGTGCTAAGAACTGAACCCAGGTCCTTCTGCAAGAGCAGCCAGTTCTCTTACCTTCTGAGGGATCTTTCCAGACCCTAAACAAATACCTTCCATATTCTACTTTATAGAACAATTACTTTTAGAAAGTTATCCATGTGTAGATTTCTAGTGTAA
>JADRCD010235034.1:6017-38990 GCA_019843815.1 Montemys delectorum
ATATTTTATCTAGTTTCTTTGCATCTATGCCCATTTTTTTTTTTTTTCAGAGACAGGGTTTCTCTGTGTAGCCCTGGCTGTCCTGGAACTCACTCTGTAGACCAGGCTGGCCTCGAACTCAAGAAATCCACCTGCCTCTGCCTCCCAAGTGCTGGGATTAAAGGCGTGCGCCACCACCGCCCGGCAAGATTTAAATCTTAATTTTGAGAGTCCTAAATGCCAGGACAAGGAATTTGGATTTATTTGATAAGGAAGGGTGGGGGGACATTGAAGGTTTGATCGATAGCTTGCCACCTGGAAGATCTCAGGGCCAGTGTCAGGAATTTATCTTCAGTGATTATCTGGGACACTATTCTGTTTTACATTGCTGAATGTTTCTTGTCTCAATCTTGTTCTAGACAGTGTGTTTAATGATTATTGTCCAGATTCAGCCACAAAATCTTTCCTTTTCTCTTAATTGGAAATCAATCGATTTTGTGTAGCCAGAGTTTCTTTTCATACTTGCATGCCGCTGTGTTTTTGCACTGAGTGGTTTGCCAAGAAGGGGCGTGTGGAGCGATTTGCATAACAACTGTAATGGGAAAGAAGATGTGTCCCCAAGGCCTCCAACAGCAGCACTTTCCAGCAGCAGGCTAGCCCAACACGTGCACACAAGCAGGGTGACTGTGTCTGCTGAAATCTCCTGAGGCGTTTAGGCTGCCTGCTCTGCTGATAAACTATGTGGGAGTGGTGTGTCCCTTGCTGTTCTGAGAACAGTTTCACCGTATGCAGAGGAGACCCCCTCAGTTCCGGCCAAAGTGCTTGCAGCCCAAGACAGGCTGGTGAATTCAAGCCCTAACTAAACAAAACAAACAAACAAACAAACAAACAAAAACAAAACACAACCCTACCAAAAAAGGTGGGGAACCCATCTATTGGCCCTCGACGACGCCTGCAAATAAGTCTTAGATGCCTTTATGACAGCGCCAGGTACGCAGAGAAGCTGTCTGACCCCAGCTCTGCCCTTGGACTCCTCACCCTGGATTGCAGGGTCCCAGATCTCCTCCAGAATGGACGTTACCTGCTCTGATTGATAGTCTACTCAGTCTATCCTCATTTTCCATGATAAAAAGGGTTAGCCCAGTCCATAGGCTGTCAGACGAAAACTACATTTCCCAGTCTTCCTTGTAGCCAAGTGGCCACGTGACTAAGGCCCTTCCAGAAGGTTGTAAACAGAAGTGTGGTTTGCCACTTGCCTATCTTCTGTTTAAAAACACTGACCCACACTCCCCAATACAGTTCCCGCTTCCCCAGAAGTGGAGGCGAGGGTGGAGAAGAACAGCCCCAGACCACCATGCTGGCCCCTCTCTGTCTCCAGTTACCAAGGCAGTAAACTGTTGTTGGGGACAGTTGTATTTTGGCAGGTAAGGTGGACCAGACACCAAGGCTTGAAACTCCCTGTTTGGGGACATGTCCATTATGTTATTGAAGGCCAGGCTCACTTCCCACGAAGGAAGCTCTGACGCCCTGTTAATTTTCTATGAGAGAGAAGCCAAGCTTAACCATTATACTCCTGTCTCTGGCTGGAGTCCTGGAGAGAGGAAGCAGGTAAAAACCAATTGCATTGCCAGGGTGAGGGATGGGAGGAGGTGAATATCAATTGTATAATAGATAAATATACATTGGGTTTAACATAAAGAGAAGCATTTGGTTTAACATAAAGGGAAGCTGATAAGTTAGCTGATGTTGCCTAGCAGATCTTCAAACATAATAACACAAAGAGGGAAATCTAAATTGCAACCACAAGGGGAACGTCTAATATCAAGCTAACTAGATTATTGCGAAACATTAAATAATTCCAGTGGGGTTCCTGCTTCTCTAAATTCAGATTAAGCAACACGCTTTTAACTTTAATTATAGAAAGAAAACCTAAATGTTGGTTCAGGCTTAAAGAGTAGACTTCCTGGACTGGCATGCTTGCCCAAAGCTCCCAGGAGGACTGACATCCAGAGGTACTCATTGAGAAATATGAATAAAGAACATAAATTTACAAATCAATGAAACAAGTGAAATTCTAACAAATGAATGAAAAGGGGCAGAATATTGTAGAGCAGCCATTCTCAGTTCAACAGGATACTCTGAAACCAGGCCTAGCACGAGGAAGGCAGAGGCCCGGGAACTGGGGTAGGTGTGTAATCTGCAGCCTGAGGTAGAGAGATGGGGGCTGTGTTCCAAGAGGCATCGGGCAGGCAGTGATGAAGGACGGGCAGGCAGTGATGAAGGACGGGCAAGCATGAAGCACAAGTGTTCCCACTGAGTACACACACCAGTGATAGAGCACTTCAGGAGTAAGTTCCCCAATGCCTCCCCCCACATTCTGCAGGCCTTTCAATACATCAAAGAGTAATGAGGAATCCACCTTCCCACTATTCAGCTGGCTTCTAGTGTCTCTGAA
Source organism: Montemys delectorum (assembly GCA_019843815.1). Taxonomy (NCBI): domain Eukaryota; kingdom Metazoa; phylum Chordata; class Mammalia; order Rodentia; family Muridae; genus Montemys; species Montemys delectorum. Next base: position 8,452 of record JADRCD010235034.1, read on the forward strand.
GCCAGAAAGTTGTTATGACCTCCTATATGTAGTAGAAAAAAAATTAACAAATAGTTATTCACAATTAAAGCATAGTTATGTGATTACTCACTCCACTTTGGGAAGGCTATAAATGCTCAATAAATATTTGTTGAATTAAGGCCAAGACATCACTGCTCTGGTCCTACCTTACTTGACTCTTTCCCTGCCCTTCCATTCTGAAAGCTCCCTCTCCCGCATCCTCCCCTGCTTAATATTTCTTTTCTGTGTTCTAGGGTTGATGCTTAGTTTGTTTCTTACTCCCAGGGTACAGCCTGGAAAGTTTGAAAAATGTTTCATGCCGGTCATGGTGATATACTAGTGATCCCAGCTTGTGAGGGGTGGAGGCCAGGGACATGAGTTCAGATACAGCCTGAGCTACGTGAGTGAGTTCAAGGCCAGCCTAGGTTTAACGGAAACCAGGAAACGTGGGTGGGGGTGAGGTGGGGGTGGAAGGAGAAGTAATGGAAAGGAAGGGATGGAAAACAGGAGAGGAAAAGAAAAGTCGAAGATGGCCGCTTCCATCTTCATGGGAGCTGTGAGAGCTGCCTCAGGAACATTATGCCCCATGAATGTCTTGGCATCTTCAACCTGTCGAAACTGTCCCAGGAATGCCTGTCTTAACTCTGCACTGTGCACCATTCATTTTAGACATATTCAGACGTCAGCTGTTTCCTCTGCTCCAAGACTTGTCACATCTGTCGGACACCTGGCATATGGGCATACTGCAACAGTCCTTAATAGAGTGGCCACATTGGTTCCCAATGTCCTGAAGCTACCAGTCAGAGCTCTAACATACTGCAGCACACGGAAAGGCAAGAGAAAGATGGTAAAATCGGTCGTGCATCACTTCCTCTGACTTCATTCTGGCCTTTGGCTAAGGAGGACTGGCTATAAGAAAAAAAAATTATGGAAAAAGTCAACTGCAAGAAAGAAGCACTTGAGGGAATTTGTGTTCTGCAGCAAGACCCAGAGTAAACTCCTAGATAAAATGGCGTCGTCTTTCTGGAAGAGGTGCAACTGGTACGCTGGTGATCCTTATCAGATGTACCAGAATCGAACAAACCTGCTAGTACAGTTCAGATCTGTCATAGTTCCCAGCTATGGAACGTGGATCTTTGTATACATGATGTCCTTTCAAAAGTGTGTATGCGTTAGACTATAAACTGTACCAGCTGATAAGCAAGATTACCACTGTTGTGCATTAAACATGCCCAGAGTTGATCATAAGAAAAAAAAGAAAAGAAAAGAAGTCACTAAGCCCCAGAGAGTAGCTAGGAGTGGGCCCTATAGGGGAAGAACAGTGGGAGAGAAGGTGGAGCCACACACTAAGAGCTCTTCAGATCTTCAGAGGAGGGTCAGGAGGTTAAAGTTGCTCCAGGAGAAAGAGAAGGGAGCCAGGGAGTAGGAAGAGAGGGTTGGTCCTGGGAGAAGCAGAAGCTCCCCTTTGTAGGGGGTTGATCTGGTATTGCTTGTATTCAAATGCTAAATTCTGAACCCCGACATCTGGTTGCTTCAAGACAAGTGGGTCCTCACCTATACCAGCCTTCATTTGTAAACTTTGCTCCCCAATTTAAAACTATTCATGAAATAAAACTAGTGACAGCCAGTTACTGTGGGGAATAGAGAGAGGTAGAGTTTGAGTTACCGGACTGGGGGTCTCAGCCAGGGACCATGAGAAGAAGACTGAGAGATCAGGAGGTGTCCATTAGTCACAGTGGGCCAGCAGCACATGCCAGGGTGAAATACCTCCTCAGGACACCAGACTCCTGGAGTAGAAATAACCCAGAGGATTTCAAACATCAAGTATTTGGGATACACAGTTGGGGTAGTAGCCAGACTAGGTTAGAGATCTAGATTAGGGATAATCACCCAGTAATTGCTCAGAGCCTAATAAGTAAAGATCATTGTTTGAAGCTAGATGGAGTAAGATTATTATTATTTTACATCCCCTCAGTAGGTCCCAGTTTGTTGCTGAGCTACAACAGGCTTGCAGGCCATGTTCATTGGGCCTACACAATAGAATTTGTTTGTCTAGCCACTTTTAAAAATTGACCATTTTGGGACTGGCGGTTAAGAGCACTGACTGCTCTTCTGGAGGTCCTGAGTTCAAATCCCAGTAACCACATGGTGGCTCACAACCATCTGTAACGAGATCTGACACCCTCCTTTGAAGTGTCTGAAGACAGCTACAGTGTACTTATATATAATAAATAAATAAATCTAAAAAAAATTTTTGCCCATTTCACATAAAATCCAGAAATCTTATTTCCCCCAAGGAACCAGCCCTGAAACACCAAGTCTGTATTCCACTGTGACAAAAGACTGCTAAAGTCACAGCTTCCTGGTTGGATGCTGGACACAACACCTAGCCCCTAAGTTAAGCTGATTGGGGATGTACTGGGGGCAATGTGATCCTAGACAGAGAGAGCCAGATGTAGGAGGCTTGTAAAATGGTCAGGACAGAAGTAACCTCGTTCTGACTAGAATGTTCCTGGTTTATCCCAGGCTTGTGTCAAGAATTCTACGCATCAAGAATCCATGGTGCTAAAAAGCTGAGCAGTGGTGGTGCATGCCTTTAATCCCAGCACTTGGAAGGCAGAGGCAAGCAGATTTCTGAGATCGAGGCCAGCCTGGTCTACAGCCAGGGCTACACAGAGTAACCCTGTCTCGAAAAACAAAACAAAACAAACAAACAAATAAACAACAAAGAATCCATGGTGCTGATGCTGCCAGAGTGTGGCCTTTGAGCTCCGTAGCCAGATCTAATGCTTGCTTATTTCTAGTAAGCTAGGAGAGTATGGTGGGAAGATCAAATAGGATCCTCATGAATAATTGTGGTAGCTACTGCCCAAGATGGCCCTAGCCAGCCTCACTGCCTGGTTGTTTGTTGGTTTAGTTTTTGTCAGGGTCTATAAAGGGACAGTCAAGGACACCAGACTGTCCTTGAGCTTGCTACATACCAAGAACAACAGAATTCCAGGTCCACTTGTTTCGTTCACTGAGTGTACACCCCTGTACCCAGTTATGCAGTGCTGGCACTGGGAAGCAAGGCTGAGGGCTAGGCAAACACTCTATCAACTGAGTTACATTCCCAGCCTCACAATGTATAGGTCTGACACTTATCCTTGGCTGGCATGTGATCTTTAGAGGCTGGACTCCCTGGGTCCATCTGCCACCTAAGAAACAGCTGAATACTGCCTCTGGCAATCTGAGGATTCCTCCAACAGCCAGTTCCTCTCTGGTTGGTCTGTCCCTGCTCTCTGAGTCTACTCTTATCAATGAGTCTTCATTGCACCAAGCTGTGTTTGCTTCCCTGTGTATCCTGTCTCGCTTGCTCTAAGGGTAGAATGCTGTCTGATTTTCTCTAGACCCATGTGCAATCCATCTGCCAGGCACTCTACAGAAATCCTGGCCCCGCCTCCTTTCTCAGGAACATGTTAGGTTCTAAACACTCTACTCCCCCCACTCCCTTCATACCTGGCCAGAAATTTAGACAGAAAAGACAGTCATGGCTGCTTTTATCATAAGAGACAATTCTCCAGTGCCTGCAGTCTCTGTCAGCACGACTCCTTTCTCCCAGAAGTCCAGACTATGGCAGGAGGACTGTAAAGCACTCCTTTTCTCTGAGAGTCTGAGGGAGTGGCTAACACTGTCAAGCTGGACTGTCTAAGGGAAGAGGAGCTGTCTAGAGCAGCTACGGCCAGGAAAAATTGGAATGCAAGCCACACATGTAATTGTAAGTTGCCTACTGCCTCATTTAAGAATGTCAGAAGAAATGTGGCCATTGACTTTAATCTTACTGTGTTTCAAAACACAATGCAAAATATTTACAATGTTAGTGTCTCAGTATGAAATTTATTAGTTGATGTGCTGCTGCTCTATGTCTGCCTCCAAATTTCAGAGTATGTTTTATGTTTCGAGTATAAACCTTCTTCTATCAAATGCTCAGTGGTATGTGGCTTGTGGCTTCCTATTGCTCAGGAAGACTAGATCCAAAAAATCGTTGTGTTTGGGAAGGGTCTCTCCTGGAGACTTTAAAATATCACATGCTTACTTTCATCTTGGTGACTTTAGGGTCAAAGGCATGGCCTGGAAGAGCTATCCAGGAGGAGGAAGTAGAAGCATGGGTAGCAATGAGGTGCAGAGGTGGGGCCGGTACGGGGTTCAGGAGGAAGTGTCGCCACCTCCTCTCTCACCAACCGCCACATTTATCTGGGATGCTTCTTTCGGAGTTCCTGGTGCCAGGCAGGAACGAGGGTCAGCTGTTAACCAGAGTGTCGGGGGATGCTTTTGTTCATTGTGCATTCAGATACTGACTATTGGTGGCTGGAGATCTGGTTGCAGTCCTAATATTGGCATTGTCAAGCATCTCCTGCCTAATGCTGGGTAAAAATTGTTTTCCATCACCTCTGATTGGTTAATAAAGAGCTGATCAGCCAATAGCTGGGCGGGAGAGAATAAGGCAAGACTTCCGATCCCAGCAAGGAGTTCCGGGATGGAAAGAGGAAAGAATCGAGGTCCCCAGGAAAGTCGAGGACACTAATGGAGCAGGAACAGCCTGGAGGAGACTAAGACAGCAGGCTGGGAAGTAGCCAGGCCAGCACAGTTAGGTTAGAGTAGATGAGAACCCTGCCCAGCTGTAATGAAAGAAGGTTTATAATAAATATTCCAGGTCTCCGTGTCATTACTTCAGAGCGAGGGTGGGGTGTAGAAAAAGCCCTGACCCATTACACCAGATGTGATGGCTCAAGCCTGTACTTGGCCCTGGGAGACTGAGACAGGAGGGCTTTTTCAAATGTGGGGCTACCTTGTGCTACCACATAAGACCGTTTCTCAAAAAGGTAGGGAGGCGAGGAGGGGCGGGGCGGTGGAGGGTAGAGACTTAGTCAGTAATGTACTCACCACACAAGTGTAAGGACTTGAGTTTAATCTCAGAACTCTCTGAAAAAAACCCAAGCATGGTGGTTTATACCTAGCAATCCTGGTCCTGGGGAGGCAGGGATAGGTGGATCCTCAGATACAACTGAGAGACCCTGTCTCAAAAAATGAAGTGGACAGATGCCGAAGAAAGAAGTCTGAGGTTGACTTTGAGCCTGTACGCACGCACGCACGCACGCACGCACGCACGCACGCACGCACGCACACATGAGTCAGATCTCTTCCAGGGGGAGGAGAAACTGAGTAGGGGACAAGGGTCCATGGGAAACTGTCCCCCACGATAGTTGGAGGTTAGCGAGGACCAGCTCAGAAGACTGGACATGTAAGATGTCTGTCTTTCAGACCCATTTCCCACAGCTATGCTGGCCTCTCACAAGACCCTGTGTGTTCTGTGTGGTCTTACTTACTGTCAATCACTTTATATGCAGAAGGTGCGTTATAGCATCCGCACACAGGGCAGCCTGGAAGGTAATTAATTGCCCTGTTAGGAAGCCAGGCCTTGTTTCAGAAACTGCCATCAAAGGTCTGTGGGTTCCCTGCCAAGCCTTGAGGAGCTTCTCTTGCTTTTTATTGGTGAGGAAGCACTAAGAACGCAGCAGATGTGCGTAAACAATGAGTCAGGGAAGAAGCCAGTGCCTGGGCATTTCATTAGCATGGTGCTAGAAGGATGGCCCTTCCTTGTGGACCAATGTTGGCCACACCCCACCTCAGGGGATGGCTGAAGCCCTAAGGGGGGGCCTATAACCCTCCTTACTCTACGAAGGTGGATGAATGAGACCTTACCTCTTCATGAGTCATACAGTTATGGTCTTCTTTAAGATTTACTTTATTTTTAATTGACTCATGCTCATTCTTAAATGATGCTTTGAACATGTTTATTTTTACCTCTTTTCCATCTGCCATCTCTGTAATCTGACCCTTGCTTGCTCTACTCTCCCTTTTCAAATGTTCTCCCTTTTCAAGTGCTCCTCCCTTTTCAAGTGCTCCTTCCTTTTCAAGTGCTCCTCCCTTTTCAAGTACTTCTTTCTTTTCCAATGTTCTGGCTTTCGTTTGACTGGGGTCTGAGAAGTTGGATCACTGTGTCTTGGTATCGCTGTGTCTAAACATTTTTCCTAAATGTTCAGTTACCTACTGGGGAGACCCTTTATTTGCTTGTAAATGTGACTTTTCTAGGACATAGCAATCCTCTTTGCCTTTTATTTGATGCAGTCTTTTAGGATATTGGAGAAAATAACTCTAGCTTAGGCTCGAGCTCAGGGAACTTCCAGGAGGACACACAAAGCTGATATTATTTGCCTCATCAAATGGTCTCGTTTGTTCACTAACCCCTGGGCACATTTACAAATACTTTTAAAGAATGCATCCATTGCTTACTATCTACACTGGAGAGATGGAAACCAAGCTTACTTTCTTTCTCACGTGTCTTTTAAAAGCGCATCCATCCGGGTTGCCATTCAAACCATGAAGAGAAATAAAAGCCAGCTGGTAACAGAGCAAAATTTTTTTTTGGGGGGGGGGGGGTTTCGAGAGAGGGTTTCTCTGTATAAGCCCTGGCTGTCCTGGAACTCACTCTGTAGACCAGGCTGGCCTCGAACTCAGAAATCCGCCTGCCTCTGCCTCCCAAGTGCTGGGATTAAAGGCATGCGCTACCACCGCCCTGGCCAGAGCAATTGTTTTAGGCTAGAATTTGGTGATGAGACTGTGAGGGAGTCAGGAATCCTTCCATTTTCTCATTCCTCGGAGCATCTGCCCTTTACCCTTATCTTTGTAAACCCCCAAAGACTTTGAGGGCTGAATAAATGCAAGGCTAAGTCCAGTCAGAAGAGGGCAGGGCAGAAGGAGAGCTCCAGGGAGAGAATCGGGGGCCACTTGGGAAGATATGGAACACAGAGTCACCAAAGCTAGCCATCATGGCAATGGGCTAACACCACAACAGGCAAAATACACGGCCAGGTCACAGACTGGGTAGAAGATGGGAGAGAGATGGGACATGGCACCCGAGTTGTTCCTGAGCAGTCATCTTGTTAAGCTCCTGTATAGAGACATGAACTCCTCCGTTCTGGGGAAACACCTGGAACCTGGGAGCAAAGTTCACACAATAGAAATCTGTAGATAAACTGAACCTTTCCAGGAAGTGCCTGAGGTTGAGCTTAGTTAGCTCCAGGAAAGCCAAGCTCAGTTGATGCCATGACTCAGCCTCTGGCTTCACCAAGCCTCGGCCTCACCTGTCACATGGGAAGGAAAGTGGAGTTGTTTTGTAAACTTCCCTGACATCCTTTTTTGAGACATTCTTCAAAAGGGCCAAGAAGTATAATTAACCTTCAACTATTAGATGGAGGGTTGCTCTAGATAGGGTGTGGGCTAGGGTACGATGTCATATGGCCACTTACCACAGTAAACGAGACAGATGAGGTGTGGTGGCTCATCTTTTCTGTCAACTTGACTATAGAGACTCCACTGGGAGACATAAGGCTGGCTGTGTCTGCAACAGTGTTTTCGCAGAGGTTTAACTGAGGTGGGTGGCATCATCCCCTGAGCTGGGGCGCCAGACTGAATAACAGGAAAGATGAAAGCCAGGTGAGCAGCAGCCCTCTCTCACTCCTCCCTGCTTCCTGACTGGATGCATCATGCCAAGCCACCTCACACCCCTACCCCTGCGCCTTGATGGACAGATTGTATTCCTCAAGCTGTGAGCCAAGACAAGCTGTCGATTGCTTAAGTTGCTTTGTCAGGTAGAAAAGGATTCAAACGAGCTGACAAATCTTTGGAGGAGATACCTTTGAGGAAAGTGAGGATCAGCTTTCCAAGGGCCGGTGTGCATCTCAGAAGCCCCTCATCTCTTTGTGCAGAGGGTTAGTTTCTCATAGGGACAATCCAGAACTTCCCAGCTGATCCATGAGGGGTGAGGCAGGCGCTCTGTGGGAGTGTGACCTGCCTATGACAGGGGATGTCTAGGTGTGCTTCCAGTGATCTGTGGACTGTGCCAAAATATACTTCTTACTGAAGGGGTATGGGCTTGGATGTGCTCCAGTGTGTAAACACATTTTTGCCACATTTCAATTTGCCTTAAAGAAGACAAACATGGACTGATTTGTTAAAACAAACAAATAAAATTAAATTTAAACAATGCAGTGTAGACACACACACACCTAAGTTCCAGCTTAGGCAGGCATCTACATGTAAGTGATACAATAAGAAGTGGTACAGAATCCTCTTGAAATGGAAGTCTTGGTTGGACCCAAGAACAGATAATAGATTGAATAATCAATCAAACAACACTGACAAGGGGTAATTGTGTAACCCAGTGTTAATGTGCTTGCCTAGCTTTGGTGCAGAACTGATTTTGATTCCCAGCCACACAAAGAAAGAAAAAAAAAAAAGATAGAAAATGTGGGTCAGTAGGTCTCTAGAACCAACACAGTGAAAGGAGAGAATTGACTCCTGCAAGATCTTCTCTGACCTCTATACATATGATGTGGTATGTAAACACACACACACACACACACACACACACTATATAATATATATATACATATATATACATACATACATATTACATATTTTGAAGAAGAGAAGAACTAAAGCCAAGTTGTCACTAGAACATAAATTAGTACTGGCTAATAGTGCCACATTTCAACTTGTTCTCAACTATGACTGCTTTTGCTCTTTTGTGGACTATTGGAGATGCCACAGCAGAGACCTGATGTCCCTCTGTGCTTTGAGTGCCCTTTGTAGTATGGTAACTACAAAAAGGAAGATGAGAACCTCTACACAAGTGAACAAAATTTCAGAATCCCTCAAATGCCATGGCATGAAGAAATTGGAGACTTCTGAGCTTCTTCTTCTCCCCATTGTCCTGACTGGGAGCCAGATGCTCCCAGGTAGCTTGCCGCTCTTCTCCCACACCCTCCGCTCTGCAGCCCGCTTACTGTCTTTCTTTGCACCTCTTCCTGAAGTTGCCTGAGGCCTGTACTCCAGGATAGCCATGAATGCAATCCAATACAAAATTGTAAGCTTACTTTAAACATTATTGAGTGAGTGTGTGTGTGTGTGTGTGTGTGTGTGTGACTTTTCTTGCAGCTCAGCTTCACAATCCTCTGTGTGAACTCTGTAGATGATATTGATGTTATAATAACAAAAGATTGCCTCATCTGGTGGATATGATGCCCACGTTGACATATGAATGAATAGGGGCTGTACCAGCTCTTCCTTAGGAGGAAAGTTGCAAGGGGAATTTGTGTTTAAGCTTTTACTCTTAATTTACTTAAGATGAGGCCTCCATGCTGTGCCACAGTGCGTGTAAGGAGGAGGTCAGAGAACAACTTGTGGGAATCGGCTCTCTCCTACCACTGTGTGGGTCCTGAGGAGAGAACTCAGGTCACCAAGCTTGGGAGCAATACCCTTACACACTTGGGACTATCTCATAGTCCCAAGTTTAATTTAAACTTACTTTTATAATTGACACCCAGAGCGCTGTTTTTAATCTAGCTCAAGTGTGGCGAACTCTTGATAAAGGATGCTGGGTGCTCTTTTCCTCAGGGAAATGTGTTTCTAACACATTCAACCTTCCCAATATACTATAAGGTGGGTGTTACTATTCCCATTTTACAGATGAAAAAAATTGAGGTTTAGAGAATTATGTACAAGAAAGTCCAAGAGTAATTGCCCGGCAGGAGCCAGATATAGTCCAGCAGATCCCTGTGACTTTTCTTGCTGTGTAGTAAGTATTCCCAAAGTTAGTAATGACATTATTACTGGCTACATTGCCCATTGCTGGCTACAGTACCTATAGCTGGCTACAGTGGTGGATCTTGTTTTTGGTTTTTGTTGTTTTTCCCTGTAGTCTTAGGTGTGTGGAGGGCAGACAAGAGACCACTTGATCCCATCTGGGCAACAAGATAAGAACCTCAACCCAACACAGCCTCATGATTCATTGATCTTATTCTTTTATATAACAACACAGAAATCCAGGCCTGTTTCACCAGACTCACTCACCAGGATCTCATGAAACCAAAATCAGGGTGTTAGGTTAAGTATGGTTGCTCACACTTGTGATCCCTTGTGATCCCGAGGCGGGAGGATCACTGTCCCTTTGAGGCCGGCCTAGGCTACATAACAATATTATCTCTAAAAGAAAAAGTCAGCAGGACTCTAATTTCATGTGAGGCATTAGGTTTTCTTGGCAAAATTCAGTGCTAAGTCCCAGGCTCCAGGAAGCCATCACAGCCACGTGTTGTATGGCCACATCTGTGACACAGCACACATGGTCAACAGGAGACCCTTTCTGACGCTTCACCTCCCTCTCCTCAAGGAAATGCCTTTTTTCTTCTTGAAGGGATCATCTGATTGGGCCAGACCACCCAGGGTCATCTCCCTTGGGCTAACTCAATGTCAGCCTTAACTCATCAATAAACCTATTTTTGCTTCATTTTTGCTGTATTATGTGACCTCTTGACTGGAGCAAATGTTTGAACATCCTGCCCACATTCAAGGGACAGACATTTCACCATAGGACAAGGGCTTAGGGATCATTCCAAAATTCTACCTACCTCACAGGTGCGGGCACCCACCTGTCCCCTGTTATTCACCCTAAAGTTATAGACATTGGTTCTTAGCCTAGACAGATAGACAATCACACACATCCAGTAAAGGAAATAAACACAAAGCTTGAAGAAAAGTAGAAGGAGAAAAATAATCTGACTTTCAGATGATAGGATGGAGGAGGGGACAGTTAGCCTTGACAGTGTTAGGGTGGAGGAGGGGACAGTTAGCCTTGACAATGTTAGGGTGGAGGAGGGGACAGTTAGCCTTGACAGTGTTTGTGCACCAGTGACCATAGGAAGACTCTCTCATAGGAAGGAATGAGAAATACATTCTAGACACAGGGGACTTTGTGCATAAGGTTCAGAAGTGTAAAACCACATTCTAGAAATGTCTGTTACTCTTAAAGCAGGGGGCTGGAGAGATGGCTCAGTGGTTAAGAGCACTGACTGCTCTTCCAGAAGTCCTGAGTTCAATTCCCAGCAACCACATAGTGGCTCACAACCGTCTGGAATGGGATCCGATGCCCTCTTCTGGTATGTCTGAAGACAGCTGCAGTGTACTCATATACATTAAATAAACAAATCTTTTTTTTTTTTTTTTTTTTAAAAAAGCATATGAGGCAAAAAGTAACAGAAGACAGAAACTAGGGCTTAGAGCAGGCAAGCCCTGGACATCCACTAAGAAGAGAGACTGCAGTTTGTAAATGAAGGGCCACAGTTAATAGCTTTTCCAGAGAGAAGTCCTGGCTTCTGTGTGAGAACTGAAGCTCCCAGGAAAAGCATAACTTGAAAGCTGGCTTTCACTGGGAAGGAGAAATGAATGAGTAGGTATGCTCAGAAGGGTTAACCCAGAAGCTGTGTGGTCCATGTAAGAGATGGAAAGGCATCCACTGAGACAATGGACGTAGCACAGATGAGAGCAACTGGCCGTAAAGCCCCACAGGAAGCTTACTTGACAGGATCTGAGGGCAAAGTAGTTGTGGCAGTGCCTAGCTTAGGAGAAGACCAAGAAAGAGATAGATTGAGCTTGAAGACTAAGAGAGAGCAGAGGTCTGAGGCCTGGAGCACGTGAGGAAGGGCAGCTGTGGAGACCCAGGACACCCTGGATGTGTTGAGGCTTATGTTGTGACAAGCAAAGATGTCCCAGGGTTCTGATCTCTGTACTTCATGGAAGTCTCTAGCTTAGACGAACAAACACATACAGACTCAAAAGATGACATTCAACTGAAATTTTCAAATGTAATGTCTTGGGAACATCTGTGTTCTTGGGAAAATATTGATGAGCTTTTTAGCCATAAAAGTACCATGATACCTGTAACCTTCTCTCAGTTCAGAAAAGAATAGATAACAGTGAAGAAGAGAAGGAGGGGAGAAGGAGGAAGAAGAGGAAAAGAAGGAGAAGAAGAAGAGGAGGAGGAGGAGGAAGTGGAAGAGGAGGAAGAGGAGGAGGAGGTGGAGGTGGAGGAGGCGGCAGCGGCTGGAATGATGGCTAAGTGGTTAAGAAAATATCTGTTTTTCTAGAGGCTCTGAATTCAGTTCCCAGCACTCATACAATACCTTACATCTATCTGTAATTCCAGTTCTATGGGATCTAACACTTTCTTCTGATCTCCAAGGCTATCATGTATAGATGTGGTGCATGGAGATACATGCAAGCAAACACTCATGCACATAAAAATAAATTTTTTAAAAAATAGGCTAATAAGTCACGACAAGGAATAGTCACATGGGTCCGTGCATAGGCTAAGAGAAGACAAAATCCAATGCAACTCAAGAGTCGGGGTGTGAAGGAGCCTTAAACGCACAGTCTCTGGAAACATATACCAAGGAAGTTGGGAAATACTTAATTGTCTTAAGCCATTGTGCCCAGGAAAACCCTTGCTGGCATTTCAGTGTCTTAAGAAAACAGGGAGAGCAAAGCTCACCACACCAGTGTGATTTAAGTGACCATAAAACTCTAGTGAAATCAGCTGGAGAACAAATCGGCATAGATTTTTCTCATGGGCTTAGAGAGGAGTTGTTTTCACTGAGATCTGTTCCTTTTGGTGGGGGAGACATTGAGTTAAATATATTATTCTCTTTTGAGCTCTGTAATTAAGAGATTGGAACCAAGCATTCAGCGGCACCTTCTGTGACTTCTCTACCCTGTTTTCTCATAACTTGGAGAACAAAAGAGTGTTTTTCATCAGAGCATCGGGGGTGGGAGAGGATTTCACAAGAAGGAGGATCGCTTTGGAAAAACAAACTTTTAAGAGGAGACAGATCTGCTTTCTCTTCCCTTTTCTCTCCTGGTCCTCAGACTCCACCCATCAAACTGAGCAAACAGGAGCTACCGCTCTGGCCTGCCAACGCTTGGATGTATTTCAGGACTGCCTTAAAGTGGACAGTATACTTACTAAAAAAGCATATTTGGGCAAAGGCAGGCATATGCATGTCGCCTTCTTTCGGTCATGAGACTCATTATTCATGCGGCCAGGAACAGTCACTTCGCCAGGGCCCAGATCAGCTGAACCCCAGAGATCAAGAGTCAAGGAGTAAATTTCCCCATTTTCTGCACCCTGAAAGCCAATGCCTTGCTGAGTAGCTGGCCAGGTATTCACATTCTCGGTAACTTGGCAAAGCAGCAGACACACACACACACACACACACACACACACACACACACACACACAGGGGGGGGGGGGGGGGGCGGGCGGTGCTTTTGCTTCAGTCATCCATGATCCTCTTTGAATTAGAATAGCAAACCATGCAGTTCTAGGGTGAAGCGGAGGACGTGTTTGTGAAATGATTCTTCTCTTGCATTCAGTCAGCAGGTGTTGAGACTGGGTTCAAATATCAGTGAAGCCCATGGCTGAGAGAACGATTTGTGAACTTGGAACAGAGTCCAGTAGGATGGAAAAGAGAGATCCCGTTTGAGGGAAGGGCAGGAGGTCCAAAGCCGACAGCAAGAGCGGCCTGTAAGGAGAGCCGCCAGCCCCTCCAACCCGTGTGATCCAAAGGTGGATCCAAAGCAGAGTACTTGCCTGTAACCCTGGCACTCCAGATGCTGGGGCTGCAGGGACTCAAGTTCCGGGCTAGCCTAGGCTACTGAAAGTAGGGACGTCTCGAAACCAGCAAAAACTGAACCAAACTAACAAAGACGCCATAAGAAGGTAGAAAGGCTTGGAGCAGGTTTTCTTTATGACTTGTTTGTTTTATGTGTATGAATGTCTGCTTGCATGTGTGTTTGTGTACCACCTGCACGTACATAGTCACCATAAAGATCAGAAGAAAGTGTCATATACCGTGGAACTGGAGTTACAGGTGATCATGGGCCACCATGTGGGTGCTGGGAACTGGACTCAGTTTCTCTCTGCAAAAGCAGCCGGTGATTCTAACTGCTGAACCGAGTCTCTCCTTTCTCTCCCCTCCCTCACAAAGCTCTTTCCATATTGAGAATGGGTGGGGCTGGAGAGATGGCTCTGTAGTAAAGAGCACTGACTGTTCTTCTGGGGGTCCTGAGTTCAAATCCCAGCAACCACATGGTGGCTCACAACCATCTGTACAGCTACGGTATACTTATATAGACACATAATAATAAATAAATCTTTATTAAAAAAAAAAAAGAGGGAGAATAGGGAAGTTATTTGCCTCTTTTACCTTTCCCAAATGCACCTGGTAGGGTTTTGCAAGCCTCTCTGGAAAGGTGTGGGAACACCCTCTAACCTATTCATCTAAACAACAGTCTACATGAACAGATAGAATGGATTTCAATACCAGTTCTAGGTGACTCCTCATGACGCCTGAACACATTCATCTGCCACAAGAAGCTTTAGGTCAAAGCAGAGGTGATCCCCTGGAGCTGGATTTACAGGCTAGGAGCAAACTCCAGTCCTCTGTAAGAACAGCAACTGTTCTTAACTGCTGAGCCATCTACCCAGCCTGTAAATTTTACTTACTATTAGTGTTTGTGGTACATGTGCACGATGTGTGTGTATGCACGAGCACACACATGCACACATGTGAGTGGACCTGCATTTTGGGGTTGTTGAAGGTACCAGTGATGGAGACATGTATGAAGCACTTGTGACAAAGCCTGGCACTGTGCAAATGTTCAGTAAGTACAAACTACTGTTTACTATTTTAAACCACTTGTTGAGAGCCTGGTGTGAGTGCATGCCTTTAAATCCAGCACTCAGGAGGATGGATACAGAAGGATCAGGAGTTCAAGAGTATCCTTGGCGACATGGTAAATTCCAGCACAGCCTGGGCTACAAGAGACCCTGTCTCCAAAAGTACATAAATAAAAATGAAAAATAAAGACAAGATATGTTAATTACCTACTACTGATCATTATGCATTGGGTACATGTCAGGAAACATCTCAAGGAACCCCATAAATGTGTGTGGCTTCTGTGTGCCTGTTACAAAGAAATTAGCCTCAGGAGAGGTGGCTCAGTGGCTAGGAGTGGGGACTACCATTCTTGAAGTGTATATGAGCTTGTTTCCCAGCACCTATGTCAGGTGGCTCACAACTGCCTGTGATTCTAGCCCTAGGGGGTCCAACACCTTCTTTTGATCTCCACATAGTGACTCCTGATATTGGACACACTCCCTCCAAAGGTTGCGTAACCATGGCTGAAGGCTCCATGTTGGAGCCACAGAGACTCCCTGTAGTGGAGACCATTTGATCTCATTTTTTTTTTTATGTGAGAAATGGACTAATAATGCCTGGGGCCTGGCACATAGCAGTACTGATAAGAAAAGGCAGATAAACGTGTCTACACGTTGTGTGAGCTGAACCAGGAGAAACCAAGTCAAGGGGTGAAACGGAGCTCTGCCTGGCCCTTGGTTAGCCATAAGCCAACGCCTTAACTTTTCTGCAAAAGTTGAGGATCAGAGGCCAAGCACCAGGAACTCTGTCCTTGGAATGTTCCAGATGCAGATGCACAGTGGCTGGAGTTGAGTGTCAGTTCCTCCTCCCGTAGGGACTGCTGATATGTAAGACAGGCATGCAAGTCAGATTGGGAGACAAGGTGGTAAACGGATGCACAGAAGTCAACAAAGCTCATTCTTGCTCAGCCCAGTTTTTGGCTGGGTAACCAGGTGCTGGCTTGACTTCAACTTCTGTAAAAGGAAGAATTTAAAATTATCGGTGTGAGGGGAAG
Source organism: Montemys delectorum (assembly GCA_019843815.1). NCBI lineage: Eukaryota > Metazoa > Chordata > Mammalia > Rodentia > Muridae > Montemys > Montemys delectorum. The sequence continues at coordinate 24,100 of JADRCD010235034.1, forward strand.
GGGCTGTCTTCTGCTACTCAAAGTGAATGCTTTTATAAAGCAAACCTTTCACCCACACCATCACCTTGTCCTCAGGTGACCTACTCAGCTCTGAGCCCAGAGACAAACACCATTCACTACCGAGGCTGGCACTGAACTTGCCCCAGGCTTTCTCCTGGCTTTACAACTGTGGATTTGACCTACATAACCAACCTTTCTTCAGACCTGGGCCACAGGACTGGAGAATGCCAGGTGTAAACCATCCTAATGCCTGGGTGTTCCCAGCACCTCTCCTTCCTGACCAATAATCTGAGGCTCCCGGTGAATTAGGACTCTCCAGAGAAACTGAACCAGAGTGAATGGGAGTGGGGATTGTTATGGGAGTGGTACGCATGAGAACAGGCTCCAGGGAAGCAGTGGACCACTATCTTTGAATCAGACAGGCAGAAAGACAGTGACACAACTCAGTCAAGAAGCGGGAAGTCCAAGGTAGAGAGGCCAGCACCATAGCCCAAGAGCCGCATGTGCAGGAGCTCTAAAGGCCAAAGAACTTGGAGTCTGAAGCCCCAGGGCAGCCACAGGAGCAAGGTCCTAAGGTGGAAGGAAGAGCAGGGCAGAAAGCTCCGGTCCCTCTCCCACTGGAGGATGCTCCGCTGAGAGCGAGGTTCCTGCACTTCGCTGACACACAGCCAGTCTCCTCTAGGAGTCCCAGGCTTTCTGCACCCATCCAAGTTTATGCCCCACAGTTAACCATCCATTTTTTGTCCTGATCTCTATGGGCCTCAGCTGCTCACTCTCTTCGTACATAAGTCAACAGATCCCAGAGCGAGCCTACAGTATCATCCCTCCATCCTAACAAAATAGCACCACCCTTTGAATGGCTGCTTCCCCTGAACTTTCTCCTTCCATTGGTGCAAGGTGGTTCAGCCAGCAGACTGGCCACATGGTCAGGGTCCCAGCAAAGCTTCCGGGATAGAAGTGGGGAGGGGAATGATCGTCAAACACTTTAGATATAGCTTGATATTTAATTCATGTGTTTATGAATCAAAGTATAAAACAAATATTCACATGCCGGGCGGTAGTGGCTCACGCCTTTAATCTCAGCACTTGGGAGGCAGAGGCAGGCAGATTTCTGAATTCGAGGCCAGCCTGGTCTACAGAGTGAATTCCAGGACAGCCAAGGCTACACAGAGAAACCCTGTCTCGAAAAACCAAAACAAACGAACAAAACAAATATTCACATGTTCTTCCAGGAGACAGTTCATTTTCTAATTTTTTAAAGTACATTTAAAAATTTTAAGACAGGATCTCACTGTGTAACTTGAGGTTACTTAAGCTTACTACGTTCGTAGCCTTGGCTAGCCTCAAATGCAAAGCAATCAAGCCCCCTGCCTCAGTTTCCCGAGTGTTGCAATTACAGACAGGTACCACTACCCCTGCTTGGAGAAAAATCACTATTAAGGCACCTATTTGTAGTTCAACATGGTATCATGTGCTTATAATCTCAGTAACCAAGAGGCTGCAGTACACACACAAAATAATAACAACAGTGATAGGGCTAGAGAGAAGGCTCAGTGGGTAAGAGCGCCAACTGCTCTTCCAAAGGTCATGAGTTTAAATCCCAGCAAACACATGGTGGCTCACAACCATCCATAACGAGATCTGATGCTCTCTTCTGGAGTGTCTGAAGATAGCTACAGTGTACTTACATATAATAAATAAATAAATCTTTAAAAATAACAATAATGATAATTATTATATATACAAAAATAATAATGATAATAATTATATACACATTATTGTATATAAATATGTTATGTATAGGTATATTAATATAATGACATATAACAATTATTACTTAATGTTATTTAATGGATTTAATGTGTAGCTTCATAGCTTCCGTTTTGGATTCTAAGTCTATCTGTATATAATTCATTAAGTTGTATAGACTTTGGATCTAGTTAATTTGGGTGTATGGGTTTTTTTTTATTAATTTGAAAGATTTCTTAGTATTAAAGATTGTTAAACTGAGCAGTGGTGGTACATGCCTTTAATCCCAGCACTTGGGAGGCAGAGGCAGGCAGATTTCTGAGTTCAAGACCAGCCTGGTCTACAGAGTGAGTTCCAGGATAGTCAGGGCTACACAGAACTTTAAAAAAAAAAAAAAAAAAAAAAAGCTTGTTAAAATAAAAATAATAAGTTAAAGAATCATGGATGAGAGAGAGGAAGATAAAAAGAGAGAAGAAAAAAGAGGGGGGCTGGGACAATGGTTCAGCGGTAAGAGCACTGACTGCTCTTCCAAAGGTCCTGAGTTCAAATCCCAGCAACCACATGGTGGCTCACAACCATCCATAACGAGATCTGATGCCCTCTTCTGGAGTGTCTGAGGACAACTACAGTGTACTTACATATAATCAATAAATAAATAAGTCTAAAAAAAAAAAAAGAAAGAAAGAAAGAAAAAAGAAAAAAGAGGGCCTGCAAGATGGCTCAGTGGATAAAGGTGCTTGCCGCTGAGCCTGATGACCTGGCCTCCACCCCGGGACCCTTGTGGTGGAAGGAGAGAGCCTACTACCGCAAGCTGTTCTCTCACCGTGCAAGCACAGTGATGTGTCTCTATCTCCCAACTGAAGCCCTGGGCATACGGAGTAATTTCTGTCTTTCTTCCTTCCTTCCTTCCTTCCTTTCCTTCTCTCTCTCTGTCTTTCTCTTTCTTTCTTTCTTCCTTCTTTCTTTCTTTCTTTCTTTCTTTCTTCCTTCCTTCCTTCCTTCCTTTCCTTCTCTCTCTCTCTGTCTTTCTCTTTCTTTCTTCCTTCCTTCTTTCTTCCTTCCTTCCTTCCTTCCTTCCTTCTTTCCTTTCCTTCTTTCTCTATCTCTGTCTTTCTTCCTTTCTTTTTCTCTTTCTCTTTCTCTCTCTTTCTTTCTTTGAGACAGGTCTCACTATGCAGACTAGTCTGTCCTGGAACTCACAGAGACCTGCCTACCTCTGCCTCTCTAGTGCTGGGATCAAAAGTGTGAGCCACGACATCTGCCAAGATAAATCTCTTTAAATACAATTTTATAAAAGAAAAGAAGATTGGATACGCATAAATAGAGAAACAAAGTACCAAACCAGTCCACATCAAACAGGTCAAGATACACGAGCATGTCAGCACAATTCTCCAGCCCCGGCACTCTAGAAGTTGAGGTAAGAGGACCGGGAGCTGGAGACCAACCTGGACAATATAACAAAACCCCATCTCAAATATAAGAAGCCCCGGACCACCAATATGGCTGGGGAGCTGAAGATGTTTGCCACCACGGTTGACAATGTGAATGTGATCCCCAGAACCCACACAGTAGAAGAGAGAAGCAACTGAAAGTTGTCCTCTGACCTCCACATACATGTGCTATGTCACCAGTGTGCATGCACACATATACATGCACACACACTAACAAGAAACAATTTAACAGAATTAAAATTAAAAAAAAAGAAGAAGAAAATGTAAATAAATTAGTTAAAAAACTCCTATGGTTACTAGTGTGCTTGCCCAGGGCAAGGATTTGATCCATCAAGTAGACGTGGTCAGATATGTGGAGGATCAGAAGTTCTCTCTCATCCTCAGCTACATAATAGCAAGTTGGAGCTAACCTAAGATTCATGAGATCCTGTCTCAAAAACAGAAACAAAATATTTGGTCCATAGTGGACACGGAAATACCATTAGATTCCAGTGACGGGATAAGAATGGCCATCACAGGCTTATATTTTAAATGTTTATTCATCAGGGAATGGCACTTCTTGAGAAGGATTGGGGGCATGGACTTATTGGAGAAGTGTTTCGCTGGGGGCGGGCTTCCATGTTACAGAAGTTGGAGCTGGTTCTCTCTCCCTGCTGCTTTCAGATCAGGTGTCAGCTCCTTCTCCAGCACCATGCTTGCCTGTGCTGCCCGGCTCCCCACTATGATGATGGTGGACTGAACCTCTGAACCCGTAAGCCAGCCTCAGTGAAATGCTTTCCTTTATAAGAGTTGCCGTGGTCATGGTGGGTGTCTCTTTATAGCAATAGAACAGTGACTAAGACAAAATCTTTTACCAAAATTTTAGAAAGCACACCTACTCTGCAGTCAGTCAATATGATGGTTTTGGCCATTGCAGCTAAATATGATTTTTCTACGGGAATCTAGGCTCTTAATTTCACCATGTCTTGGCATTATTTATTTTCTTCCTTTTTCACAGTCTGTGGCTTAAAGATGCTAACCCCTGAACATACAAAGCAAGAATGTTTCCACTGAGCAGCATCCCCAGCCCTTAAGTCCTGGCTTTCTACATTATTTTTTAATTCTATGGGACATTACTAACAGCACACATATTAAAAGTAAAAGCCCTGTTAGATTCACATGTCTTGTAAATGCGTGCCTGTTCTGAGCAACATGATTGACTATGACACTCTAAGGAAACTTGGCCAGGGCTGTAGTGTGACTTTGTAAATAAATAGGTTTGCAACCCCATATATCTCACATCTATCAGTTAATTAACCATGTCCCTTTGCCCACAGCCAGCTGAGTGTGCCCAGCCTAGCTAAGGCCATCTGAGCGTGCCCACCCTAGCTAAGGCCATCTGAGCAAGCAGGGAGGTAATTTCAGACCCAGGCTCACAGCTGCGTCTCCATGCAGTCACTGTGGGCAAACCTGAAAGTCACTCACATGGTTCGTATTGACATGTCATTCCTCCCACTGCTGAGCATGGTGGCTCAGCTCTGCTCATGCGCTGCCATCTCCTCAGCCTTCTCTCTCAGCCCTGGTTTTATGATGAGGTTCCCTGCTGCATCGAGAGACTTCGATGCTCAGCCTCTTGTTAAATGAGGCTTATGGGAAGGATCAAGGCCTTATAGGTGCCAGAGTGAGCACTGTCTTGATGAATCTTCTTCTTTTTTTTTTTTTAAATATGGCTTTCTGTGATTGCATTGTTCCATGTTTTTGCTTCAGTTCTTTAAAAATTACTGATTATATAATAAATCCAACTCTGTGCCTTCAAAATTGTTCTGTACTATTAGACACAAAGGGGAGGTTGCTGCTGCCTCAGCACCAGGGGCCCCAGACACTGCCTCTGGACCCTTCGCTCTCCACCACCAGGCTGGTAGTCCAACATCCACTGACAGGTGTCAGGAATGGGGTGGAAGAGACTCCACTTAGAGATGCCTTCCTTTTGCACAAAGAGAACATTCCAAGATAGTTAAAATTTTTCTACTGTGTGAGGCAGCAGCTAGCTATCTCCCATGGGGACACCTATGGCCACCTCTCTAGTTTCTTTTTCTAAATTACATCTTATTTTATCCTCTAGTGTGTTCTGGGCACTGGGGTGTACCCCAGTGAGTATTTGTGGACAGGGGACAACTTGCTGGAGTTCATTCTATCCTTCCACGGTGTAGGTACCAAGAACTGGACTCGTCACCAGGGTTGGCCTCAAGCACCTTTTCCTGCTGAGCTATCTTGCCAGCCCACCTCACTCATTTCTAACCGCTTAAAAGGCTGTAGTTTGAGCCAGGTGTTGCAGTACAGGCCTTCATTTCCAGCATTTGGGAGGCAGAGACAGGTGGGTCTCCGTAAGCTAGCGGCCAGCCAAAGCTACTTTGTGAGATGGTCTCAAAACAAAGGTTAAGGTTGCAGCCAGCTGCAGAGGCACATGTCTGACCCAGCACGTAGGAGGAGGCTGAGAGACGAGCTCCTGTTCTAGCTTGGGCACAACAGATTCAAGGGTGGGCACAACAGATTCAAGGCTAGCCTGGGCTATCCAGGAAAACTATTTCTAAAAGCCAAGAGCTGGGGATGTGGTTCGGTGGTAAAGTACACTTCCCAGATCCCCACCTTCCCACACATACAAGATTAAGGTTACCTTGTAAAATACAAGGCTCCCGATTACAAGCAGATTACTGATGAACTTCTTTTAATATAAGTATGTCTGGGACATATTTACAATGATTTTATTTGCTGACAGAGGTACTGTCACATGAAGCACATACTGTCTTCTGGGTCTGTCCTGTTAGGACTCCAACACAAACTATAAGAAGACTGGGATCCAGGAGGCAAAGGAAGAATCTTAATTAATGAGACTTGTGGTATGTGTGTGTGTGTTGTGTGTGTGTGTGTGTATGTGTGTGTGTGTGTGTGTGTGTGTGTGTATTTGCATGGTTGAGCTATGTGTGCATATGGGCGTGTTTGCCTGTGTGTGTATTTGCATGTGTGTGTACTTGCATACTTGAGCTTATGTGTGTGTGTTTACATGTGTGTGCATTTGCATGTGTCTTTGTGTATTTTCCTATGTGTAATATATGTATGCTTATGTGCTTGTTTTCAAAATCTTGGGTGATGGCAGAGGAGAGAGTGGTACACGTGGCCTATATGACTTAGATATGTACGCTTGTGGAGAGTCTTTTGGGGTGCCACTTGACATTGGTCAAGGACAAGGAAACAGGCTTCCAGCAGGAATCTGACATTGACATAACAAAGAAGTAAGTTCAGGCAGGGACCTGACATTGGCCAAGGACTAGAAAGTAAGAAACTGATTTCTGGATAGAACAAAAGGAGGCTTCAGGCAAGATTTTGGGCTAGGACAAGGAAGTGGGCTCGAGTATTTTGGTCATTCTGACCAGCCCTTGGAGACAAGCCCTTGGAAACAACTGTCCCGGGGGTAATCACAGGGCTTTGCTGACTGCCTTGCTGGTTCCTTATTGCACTGCTCGCCCTTAATACTTGCATGTAATTAAAATGGTATAAAAGCAAATTGGGGAAAATTAAACCTGCCTTCGGTTCAAGTCCCTTCAATCCACTCCAACGCTACTTCCTTGGTTCCAGCAGAATCCAGTTTTTTCTGCCCACTCCTTCTGGCTCCCATCTTCCTGCTACAATACCAGTCACTGCAGAGGCTTGTCCAAACTCCTCCTCAAAGTGAATTCATCCCCGCCACAGCTGGGCTCTCCTCAGCATTAGTACCTTTCCCTCGCCCATTCTCTCTTCTGAGCTGGCCAGGCCTGATCCCTCCCTCCTCCCTCAGTGTCTTTAGCAGGCCAGTCCTGACTCATCCTTCTAGACCAGTTCAAAGGTCACTCTGGGTGGGCTTTCCTGACTCCTCTGCATCACTCCACCCAAGACAGGGCTGAAAACCAATTTCCCTGAGTCAAGCTCCCCCAAGGTTTCTTTCTAAAACCTGCCGAGGAATAGCCACCCCTGCAGCCCAGGATCTCAGCACTTCTTAGGTACTGCACAGGGTGAGGGGTTGTCCAGTCTCCATAACCAAGCAACCTTAGGCTATAAACACCCGGGGTGGGTGGGTGCAGTGGGGGGGTAGGACACTCAGTGAGAAGAGGAGAGATTCTTCCTAACACTGGAGCCAAAAGGACATAACAGGAGATTATGAGAATGTTGTAATGAAACCCATCCTTATTATGTATATTTATTATTCTGTATAATTAATGTGCTAATAAAAGCCCTTTAAAAATACAATACGGCCAGGGCTACACAGAAAAACCCTGTTTCAAAAAACAAAAACAAAAACAAAAAACAAAAAACAAACCAAAACAAAAAAACAAACCCCCCAAAAATAAAATAAACTCCAAACAACTTGATTTTGCCCTTATACTCTAAAGATGTTTTGCAGGGTTCAGAATCTTGGCTTGGCAATTTTGTTCCTAGTCAGGCCAGCCTTTAGTCACTGACTTCTGGCTTCCTTTGTGACTACTGAGGATCTGGTGATTGTCTAGTTCAGCAGTTCTCAATCTGTGAGTTGACCCCTTTGGGGTTCAAATGACCCTTTCACAAGCAGTCACCGAAGACCATCAGAAAACACAGATATTTACATTACAATTCATAACAATAGAAATTACAGTTATGGTAGCAACAAAAATAATTTTATGGTTGGAGGGTCATCACAACATAAGGAACTGCAGTTTAATAAATTCTTTTAAGATTTATTTATGTATATGAGTATACTATTGCTTTCTTCAGACATACCAGAAAAGGGCATAGGATCCCCTTACAGATGGTTGTGAGCCACCATGTGGTTGCTGGGAATTGAACTCAGGACCTTTGGAAGAGCAGCCAGTGCTCTTACCCACTGAGCTATCTCTCTAGCCCCTAATACTTTTTAATAATGTTTAAGTACATTAAAGGGTGGCAACCATGGGAAAGTTGAGAACCACAGGACTGCTTGTTTCTCTGTAGCACATTTTTTTCATTTTTTTGTTTTGTTTTGTTTTTGAAGATCTTGCTTAGTTTGGGTTTGTTAAATTTAACTATGATGATTCCAGGTCTTGGTTTGTTTGTTTGTTTGTTTGTTTGTTTTTTTATGTATCTTCCTGCTCAGTATCTTCATACCTGTGAGTTGTAGTTATCTGGTAAGCTCTCAACATTTTTTGGCCGCTATCTCTTCAAGTAGTATTTTTCTCTTTTTCTTCTGGGTCCAATCAAAGGAGCTCTGGGCTGTTTTACTCCACAGCTCTCCATGTCTCTTACCTTCTCTTTCATGTTTTCTGGATGCTGTGTGCTACAGCCTGAGAAGTCTCTACTGATTTGCATGTCTGTCCTCTAATTCTTGCTTCGCTGTGTCTGAACTACCATTAGCTATTTCCATTGAGTTTTCAAATTTAGTTACTACAAGTTTGTGTTTGTTTGTTTGTTTTGTTTTGTTTTTAGATAGTTTCTCTGTGTAGCCCTGGCTGTCCTGGAACTCACTTTGTAGACTAGGCTGGCCTCAGAAATCAGCCTGCCTCTGCCTCCCAAGTGCTGGGATTAAAGGCGTGCACCACCACCGCCTGGCCGTTACTATAAGTTTTATTTTGCGGAGCTCCATTTGGTCTTTTTCAAATACTGTCATGGATTACTGTCATGGCTCCCTGGCCCATATTATCTTTTCCTATTTTTTTTTCTTCAGATTAAATAAGCATATTGTCTTTGTAGACTCTAGCTAATCACTTCAAAACTGAAAGTCTTTGTGGGTCTTTTTCTCTAATTCATTTTCTCTCTGCCTCTGTCTCTCTCAATTTTAAAATTACACACACACACTCACACACATGCATGCATGAGCACAAACACACACACACACAATTTGGGTGCTACCTCACACCTGCTATAACATGTGTGCAGAGGTCAAAGGACACCTTGCAGAAGTGCGGAAGCTGTAGCTGTCTTCAGACACACACACCAGAAGAGAGCATCGGATCCCATTCCAGATGGTTGTTAGCCACCATGTGGTTGCTGGGAATTGAACTCAGGAGCTCTGGAAGAGCAGTCACTCTTAACTGCTGAGCCGTGTCTCCAGTCCCTCTAGTTGTCAAGTCTTTAGCACACACACCCCCCTAATGCAGGTCCTGGGAACTGAACTCAGATCATTAGGGCTGGTGGTATGCAGCCTCCGACTGTGAAGTCATCTCACTAGCCTAGTTTGTTTGTTTGGGGGGGCTGCTCTTTGAGAAAGGGTCTCACTTGTTTGCTCAGGCGACGCTGGAATTCATTGTGTAGCCAGGTCGGCTACACAATGATTTTGGCACTCCTTGCTCCGGTGTTCCTGCCCAAGTGCTGGCTTTGCCATCATGTGCCGCCTGCTGTGAACCAGCCCTAGCTCCCATTCGGAAGGGTTAAGTCACCTCCACTTGCCTGGACCAGGGGACCACTTTCCATGGTTTCTTTCTTTCTTCTCTTTTCATTATTTCTTTTTTTTAAAAATGTCTTTATATAGATCTTATTATGTAAGCCCACAGGCCTAGTATTCACTACGTGGTAGAGAATGACATCAACTCATAGCAAACCCTCTGCCTTAGTCTTACACATGCTTGGATAATACATATGCCACCATGCCTGCTTCTTCCAGTCTCTACTTTAAAAATATTTGTTTGTTTGAGAAAGGATCTTACTTTGTAGCCCACGCTAACCTAAACCTCACTATTTTGTTGAGGGTGACCTCAAACTCTCAGCAATCCTCCTGTCTCAGTTTTCCCAGTGCTGGAAGCATGGACAAGACCGCTACTACACCTATGGTTTGTTTGGTTTTGCTTATTTATGTTTTGAGCACCAATAGTGGTTTGGATTTGAGGTGTAGGAGCACCAGCCACGGCCGGGCGTTTCCCCGACGTGGTGCTCCTCCTCCTCCTCCTCCTGGTGACTTCCTGGCCTGGTGGTGACGCTCAGTCACCTTCTTTCAGCCTTGTTCTGTAGGGTTGACCCATGAAGGGGGTGGAGTGTGCATGCGTTGGCGCCTTCCTCCTTGACCTGAGAGGCCCTCAAAGGTAAAGTTCAAGCTAGCCAAGTTGGCACATCCCCTCATACAACACCAGCTTCCTCCCCACTGCACTTCCTGAGTTCTTTATGCTTGAGGTTGGGTTTGAGGTATTATTGTCTTGTCTGACCTTTCTTGTGTTTCAAAAGAAGGGCTGCCAAGGGTAAGGGCATCTGACGCTGAGCCTAGTGACCACAGTTAATCTCCAGGTCCCACGTGATGGAAGGAAGAGTCTCCCACAAGAGTTAGCTTCTGGAAGTTGTCCTCTGACCTCTACAGAGAGCCACGACATGCACAAGTTCACAAAATAAGTGTAAAAAGAGAGAGAGGATGAGAGACACTATTTAAAGAAAGAAAAGATTGGTTAGTTTATTGTTTTGTTATAGTGAGGGTTTCTGGGAGGGCTTTTCTAGTCACTAACAAACTTATTCCAGAATATGGGCATCTTCTCCTCATCTTCCTGTTTCTGCATGAACTAATAAAGTAGAAATCCCATGTGACAAGCTCTCAGAAAGTTAGCATATGGAAAAAGCAAACGTGTTTTTTAAACGTCTTCAATACCTCAGGAAAAGATTCCTGGACAAGTTCCCTTAAAAAGGTGACAAAAAAAAATTATGAAAACATTATAAGGAACAAATCTGAAATTTTCTAAGAATTTACTTTTTCACAAAATTTAACTTTCTAACCATTATTAGGTCATTTTAAAATTGGAACACTGTATCCAAAAATTGCTTTTCCAGCAAATTCAGCCATCCAGGAATCTAGGAGTAAGAATAAAATCACTCTATGTAGTATAATTACACAGCACAAGCTTGTTTTGTTTTGAGACAGGGTCTCTCTGTGTAGCTCTGGCTGTCCTGGAACTTACTCTGTAGACCAGGCTGGTCTCGAACTCACAGAGATCCACGTGCCTCTGCCTCCTGATTGCTGGGATTAAAGTCCTGCAGCACCACTGCTGCTTAAGTATCTCATTTAATGTTCATTATTCATCATTCTAAGGCCTAAATTAGAGCCTTTAAAAAAAGATTTATTTATTTTTACATGTAAGTACACTGTAGCTGTCTTCAGACACACCAGAAGAGGTATGGATGGTTGTGAGCCACCATGTGGTTGCTGGGATTTGAACTTAGGACCTATAGAAGAGCAGTCAGTATTCTTACCTGCTGAGCCATCTCACCAGCCCCAGTCAGTGCTCTTAACCTCTGAGCCATCATTCCAGCCCCAGAGCCTTTTAACTTACAAGGTTACACATTGTAACTTAGGCTATCCTCAAATTAACTCTGAAGCTCAGGCTGGTCCCAAACTCAAAACAATTCTGTCTCCACCTCCCAGATTCTGATGTTAGAAGCCTTGAGCCTTCGCTTCTAGCTCAGAGACTCTTAGCTGTAGTACAAAATTTTAAAAAGCCTGGCTCTCTGGGTTTCTACCCTGAAACCCTTAAAAATGATAATCTAAAGACAGACATGCATTTTGGAAAGCAGGCTCATTTTAAGAGCTAGGAATGTCACTGGCAGGTTCATGAAGATGGAAAGGTGGGGCTATAAAAACCTGTCTTAAAACTCAAGAAGCAGCAGAACAGCCGGCCACCCTTAGCCCAAGGTGGCAGGAAAGGCGCAGTGCTCAGCCCCACAGTGTGGACAAACGTATAATCTAAAGACAGCGACACACCGCCTTCACACATCCACTACGCTCTCACACACACACACACACACACACACTGCCTTCACACACACTGCCCTCACACACACACACACCGCCTTCACACACACACACCGCCTTCACAATCCACTACACTCAAACACACACTGCCCACACACACACATACACACACACACACACACACACACACACCACCTTCACACATCCACTACGCTCACACACACACTGCACACACACACACACACACACACACACACACACACACACACCGCCTTCACACATCCACTACGCTCACATTCTATATTTATACAGTTGCGACTTAAAAGGTACTTTGACAGTGAATTCTTTTCAGATCAGGAGAATCTTAAAATCCAGTTTCCTTTGGAGACTGGCTCTGGAAAATCCAGCAATTTAAATGCCTGGGTCATGCCTGTGGGACCCAGGAGGGTGTGAGTGAGCATTCCCTCTGGGACTGGTCAGTGATCTAAAGTGTGAGGTTACTGAGACAACCCTGGAGAGGAGAGTTCCAGCTGCTCTCCCGCTCAGCCTCAGAGAGGATCACTTTGGGGAGTTGTACAAATACTAGCTCGAAAGGTGAAAGGCGTAACGCCAAGGTCAAGTGGTGATTAAGTTTAGGGTATGCCTGGACGGCAGGGAGGAAGGAAAAAAGTTTCTTGTCTCATTCTGCTCCTGTTCCCCCTATTATCCTTCCAAGTCACTACAAAAGGACAGGGAAACCTAAGGACGCATGGGAAGAGGCGTGCTCTCACTGGGGGCCTGGTTTAAGCTTGCTGCTGGGAGTCAAGAATTTCAACCACACTAAGGAACAGGTCACCGTGGGGGCTGGAGATAAGCTCAGTGCTTAGGAGGATTTGCTGTCCATCCACGAGGACCTGAGTTCAGAGCCCAGCACCCACAAACAAGCTGGGCACGATCACAAGTGCAGACCTCTATAATATGCCTTATTGTAAAGTAACTTTATTGTTTAAAGATTTACATATCTTATGTATATGAGCACACTGTAGTTGTCTTCAGACACACCAGAAAGGGGCCTCAGATCCCACTACAGATGGCTGTGAGCTACCATGTGGTTGCTGGGATTTGAACTCAGGACCTCTGGAAGAGCAGTCAGTGCACTTATCCACTGGACCATCTATCTCTCCAGTCACTTGTAAAGTAACTTTTATTCACCTGTTGTAATTGTTTTCTCCGAGGCTTACTGCCTCCATCTCCTAACCTAGGCCTAGTCCTGCAAGCTTCTAGCCTCTATACAATCTTATTAGGCCTAGAATGTTTTCAGCCTCTGAGACTTGCTGCTGAATAAATTCACCCTTTCCGTTTCTTTCTGAGCTGTGTCTGGCTACTTCAATTCAGCTGTTCTGGCTCAAACTCCTCTCCCAGCTGACTGATTCAATCTGGCTTCTCTTGGCTTCTCCTGGGCTCTGCTTGGCCTCAAACTAACTCTGACAATCTGTACTAGTCTTCTGGCTCCTTCTCCTTCTCTGGCTTGTTCTGAATTTATCAGTGTCTAACTTGTTCTCTCTCTGTGACTGTCTCTGTAAAACTCACCAGGTAAAACTGTCCTCTTCTTTTCTTTTCTTTCTCTGGGCTGCTCTCTCTCAAGTTGCCTCTTTTTTCTCTCTCTTCTCCAGAGAGTTGGGCATATCTTATTCTGTCAAATCTTTCTCTGATTTGTCCCTTTGTCACTAAATAGACATCACTTTGAAACACGGTGCTTCCTTCTACAAATTAATTTTACCTTCATTGTTTGGGATCAAAGGTGTGTGCTAAGGGCATGTCTATATTTCAGCCAGAGAGATTAAAGGTGTGTGCTAAAGACTTGACAACTAGAGGGACTGGAGAAATGGCTTAGCAGTTAAGAGTGACTGCTCTTGCCATGTGGTGGTGGCACATGCCTTTAATCCCAGCACTTGGGAGGCAGAGGCAGGCAGATTTCTGAATTTGAGGCTAGCCTGGTCTACAGAGTGAGTTCCAGGACAGCCATGACTACACTGAGAAACCCTATCTCGAAAAACCAAGAAAATAAAAAATAAAAAATAAAAGAGTGACTGCTCTTCCAGAGGTACTGAGTTCAATTCCCAGCAACCACATGGTGGCTAACAACCATCTGTAATGGGATATGATGCCCTCTTCTGGTGTGTCTGAAGACAGCTACAGTGTACTCATGTAAATAAAATCAAATAAGAGCAGTTGTTTCTCTTTAAAAAAAAAAAAAAGACAACTAGAAATATTTTTTTCAGTAAGTACCACAATCTCTGGTTTATAATGTAATCAAATACCCTCCAACGCTTCACAAACCATCTTGCAACCTTATTTACTACAGAAAAGTCTTTTTTAGATAAAACAAATATACCTAAACATTTTACCTCACTTTTGAACCATTCAACAAAATGTCTCAAAAGTCAGAAAAATCAGACGTACAGTTGTTATTAATATAGTAAACTTGGGGTACAGCTGCAATACTTTTAAGAAGCCACTGCCCACCCTTCTTTTTCTAAGTCAGTCCCCTGAGCTCCACTCCATTGCTCACCCACGCTTAAATCCATGTTAAAATGATCCCTTAATGAAACCCGCTATTGGTTCACATTGATCCATCCTTATAGCCTTGCTGGAGCCTAAGAATCCTAGACTTAGTTGGGAGGATGAGTTGATCAAGTTGCTCATCCTGCCTGACAGGCTGAGCTCAATCCCCGTGTAAATGCGGAAAGAGAGAGCCGACTGTAAACAGTTGTCCTTAGACCTCCACTAGGGCTGGATGTGGGTGATACACACCTTTAATCCCCGAACTTGGAAAGCAAAGGCAGGGGGATCTCTGTGAACTCAAGGCTAGCTTGGTCTGCACAGCAATTTTCGATCCAGCCAGTGTTACATAGTGAGACATTGCCAAAAGAATCCCGCTGGAAATATTGAGGTGTCCCTTCAGCTGCTCTGTAGTGAGCACCCTAGCACCAGAAGAGGATCAGCCAGGGCCGGTCCCACTGGTA
>JADRCD010235035.1:0-29742 GCA_019843815.1 Montemys delectorum
TGTGTGTGTGTGTGTGTGTGTGTGTGTGTGTGTGTGTGTTATGAAAGAATAGGGGAAAGGATAATGGAAAGTATGGGATTAATCTGGAGTAAAGGGACGCAATAACCAAAACTAAAGATGTGTGAAGTTTTTTTTTTATTAGATATTTTCTTTATTTACATGTAACTTTCTCCTTTCCCAGTTTCCCCTCCAAAAAACAAACAAACAAACAAAAACAACAAGAACAAACCCCTGTTGCCTGCCCCTCCCCATGCCTGCCACCCCACCCTCTCCCACTTATTGGCCCTGGCATTCCCCTACACTGGGGCACAGAATCTTCACAAGGCTGAGGTCCATTCCTCCTATTGATGATCAAATTTGCAATCCTCTACTATACACATGCTGAAGTTTTATCAAATAGCACCATGTGGTAAGTTGTGCTCAACTGCAGAAGATCAAGCCAGTTAAACCTTTCAGCTTGGGATGGAACAGATGGTTCCAAAAATATATCTCTATCTGGTTATTGACAGTTGATGCTGATGTCTACGATATAGAGAGGGAGCAAGGCAGAGAGAAAGAGACAGAGAAAGAGGCAGAGGCAGAGACAAAAAAGACAGAGAATACTGGAGGATTCAGTGGATAAAAAAACGCCAGAGCAGAGAAATTTGAGATTGAATTTCGGGCCTGGGGTGTTTAAAAAGGAGAAGTGCAAGAGAGTAGTCATGACTAAGACATACTGTATACATGTATAAAATTTTAGAAAAAACATATTTCTTATAATCAAGACATATAATTTGATACATTTAAAGGAGCGATCTAAAAAGATTTGTAAAGAAACTGTTACATATACTTTGACACATTGCCACATTTTCAGAAGTCAATAAGATACTGTGAAGTACCCTCGGGACTTGACAGGCTTGTAGTGATAAAAGACTAAAGTTCACGGATATGGAAAAGGATAGCTATAAGCTTCAAAGCTTCAGATGAGCAAATAGGTAGATAGGATCTCCTAGCCATGGGAGAATGGTTGCTTTCCCCTTTCACTCTCTCAACTCCTGTACCTCTCACTACACAAAACTGACTTACAGAGGTAGACAGCAAAGAATCTTTTGATATAATTGAAGGGTTTCAGTTATCAAGAGTCCTGTGCAGAGTGAGAATAGATTATGCATGGGTATTAAGGAAAAATTTATATTTAATACACATACATATATACATACACAATTATTTTTTAGTTATTCTTAACACATATCTTGAGACAAAAACCTAAGAACAAAATAAAATTCATAATTTTAAGAAATTTTCCTATAGGGGCTCACAGAGACTAAAGCAAAGAGCATGCAGGAGCTGGACTCCTACACTTTTGTCTCAGATGTGCAGTCTGGTTTTCATGTGGCTTCCTTAACAATTGGAGTGGGAGCTATTTCTGACCCTGCTCCCTGCCTTTGAATCCCCTTCCCCTAGCTGGGATGCCTTAGTGGAAGGAGATGCTCTTAGTCCTCCTGTGACTTGATGTGCCAGGGTTGCTTGATACTCATCATGTGGGACTTCTCTTTCTTCATGGAAAAGGGGAGCGGGTAATGAGGACAGGGTTTTGTGAGGGTGGGACTGAGAAGAGAGAATCATGGGCTGCAATAAGAACATAAAGTGAATAAACACACCAATTAACAATAACAACAACAAAATTAAGTTTAATTTAGATATTTGAAATTCTGTCTTAGTTCAGAACACACGATAGAGCCAAAAATAATGGGCCAAAAATAAAGAATGAAAAATAGAAAACTATAGTGTGTAGAGAGTTTCAGAAATTTTGGTTAAAAGATAATTATAGGCTCTAAAACAAACTATACATGTGTATAACATCTGAGGACATGCCCTAGAACAGATCAATTTGAACCTTATATCCAGTAAGCTTGTGCCCCTGTGGGGACACTACATCACTCTCTCCTGAATGCTTATTGAAATTGGGTCACGTGGCTAATTTTATGGAAAGTTTTCTGTACAATTACTTTTGTACTTGTAGAATCTTAAAGTGTTTTCTTTTGTTATCATCTTTGCCTGTGTTCTCACAATCCTCTCCTGTTAGTTCTTGAAGGGTTATGTTATAGACTACAAAGAATAGTTACAAAGACACAGCGGCTTTTCAGGAATTGTCTCTCCTAATCTTAACAGGAAGATTCCTAATATAAAATGTATCTTTTAAGTTCTTCTGGTAATTGGAGGGTGAAACAGAGGAAGAATGGCTGGGTCAAATAAACAAACAACTACAGGAACATACATAAAAAAGAGTTGTAACAGAAAGGCCTAACACAAATGCCCAGTACAATTAGGGAGGGCAATTTAAGGAGCAGTAATTAGAACTTTACATAGGCTATACAAAACTTAGAGAGCATTCACCTGTTTAATATGTATAGATCATCTTTAAAATATGTTTAATAATAGTGTTAGATATGGTAATATGCATTGTTTAGTGTTACATAGGAAAAGATGAATGCAAAATGTGTTTCACATATCGAGAATCTTTTCAAGTAAATCTTTTCAAGAAAATTACATACTGTATTTCATTGCTGGTTAAATGTCCAGTGACTGTTCCTATTCTTAGCTATCAAAAGTCAATTCTATGCAACAAGAAAGCCTGGATAAGAGGAAAGGCAGACCAAGAGCTGAAAATACAGGTTATGAAGATTAGAGGGGATGATTTTTAAAAGAAAATGTAAGCATCTTTTATCACTAGAAAACTAGAGAGACAGGGAACAGGGCAGCAGCTAAGTTGGCATGAAGAATAATATTTTTAACCTTAATAATCTTCCCAAGATATAATTCTCATGAGTTTCTAGCCATATCTGCAAAGATAAGATGTTAGATTCTGAATTCACTTCTTATTTTCTTTGATATGCATCATAGCTTTTAGTGCAAAGGAAAAATGAAATCCTGACACTTACAATTAACAGTAAATCGAGAATACTTACTATCATTTTGTCTGTGTTCTTCTTTGAGTATATGTACTATGTAGTAACTGTTACTGCAAATGCATGTAATATATCCGCTTCCAGAGTCTGGTGTATTAAGAATAATATGCTGTTAAACATGTGAATTCCTTCCAACTCTTAAAAGTCCAGTAAACTTAATATAATAAAGCATTCTAAAATATTGAGCAGAGAGTTTGGTTTTATTTTCATTATTAATTCTTTATTCCATTCCAATTGTAAAAATCATGCATCTTTCCAGTTTAGATATAGAATACTTTTGAGCGTCATGCTTGAATATTTAACAAAAACTGTTTGCCATGATCATTTGGCATACAGCATGTTAATAACCATGCACAGAAAATTATATTCTGCTTCTTGAAGAAAACAGTTCTTATTTCTATATATTACTCCTTTCAAAATACATGGATAGTAAAACGTATTCCTCATGGTGGAAATTATGTAATGATAAAATTCTTCCAGGTTTCTATGAAAACCCAAAGCCCCCAAATTGGAATTCTTATTCCAGATGTGTTCTTATTTCTGAGTGCTCTTCTCTGTTCAATATTATGTTACTTCATGTTCAATTATGGATAATACTTTCTATTACCCCTATCAAGTCAGAAGTTGCTCTAGGGTATTATTTTATACTATAGTGGAGAGGAGTTACCAAAACCTACCTCTGTCAAAGTACTGAGATAGTTCATGAACTTCTATGAGCTGAATTCCTTGAAGGGTATTAACATTTTACTGCAGTAAGTTATAATGTCCCATTCAGATTCTTATTCTCCAGCACACTTATTTTTTTCTTTACCAAATAGGCTGTCACATCAGACGGTGAAGCTTTAATGGAGTGATCATACAATTTTTTACTCCCATGTAATAAGTCATGCTCATACAGTTTGACAATGTTTTTTCTTCTCCTTTCAAGCCCAAATCATACCTTTTTCTTCTTCTCTATACTCAAGTTTTATTATAGTCCTCTAAAATGTATCATCTTTGTACCTGAGTTATGGAGACAGTTATGTGTTCGTTTCATTTCTGTCATTAATATCTCATTAAAAATGAAGATATTTGATGCCAATAACCATGTAAGGCAAGATAATTAATAAACATTTTTAGGACTATACTATAATCAATTCTTTGTGTTAATAGGGAATTGTATATATCTCATACAAAAATTGATGAAAACCTTCTAGTAAGTCAACAGGTATGTGACTGTGTTATCTGTCAAATAGCTCCAGCACTTCAATAATGTTGCATTCTGAGGGCTTACAGAGGACCCAGAATAAGCTGTGCTATAAGACAGCAACAGTTTTTGAAAACAGTGACTGCTGTTACACAGATTAGCACGCATATGTACACACACACATGCACATCCGATATTACATACGATTGGTATCTTTGTCTCAAAAGCAGATGGTTGTAGAAAGTCTACCTGTACACTAATGTATTGTATTACTCTTCAAAGTTCACAATATGGAATTAGCCAAAATTTCCATGAAGAAATGAGTACCTAAAGGAGATATGAGATTTATATGAATGCTAGACATTTTTTTAAGTTGTAAGAAAAATGCAAGTGTACTTTTTGTAGGAAAATGAATGAAATTTGTTGTTATCGTGTTAAGAGAAGCATGACTCTCATATGCAAAACCTAGAAACACATACACACAAACACACACATACACACATAAATAGACATACGTGAGCAGACATAAATTTGGGAAGAAAGCAGACCAATAGTCAGGAAGTAAGAGAGGGTTGAAAGAGGTTAGAGTTGGGTGATTGAGGTCACACATTGGATATGCTTTCATAAAAATACTATAACAAAGCCCATGACATTATACAAGGAGCACACACACATAAAATTAAAGTAGTAAATAGTCTTCTATTTCCTACTAGAGGTGTACCAAATAGGAAAATCTTTACACTTTTGAATTGACCTGAAAAGATTGCATGGAGAATAATGGATTGGAAAGGGGAAGCAAACTATAAGATTACTTCTGTAGCAAACGCGAAGCAGGCTTATATAAGAAACGTCAGTGACTTGAGCATGGTGAGACATAAGCAAAGTAGAAAATGGCAGAAGGTATCAGGAGAAGCAGCCTGATGGTGTTCTCTTTTCACTGCAGTCTATGATTTTAGCTATGACAACCAGAAGGTTTGGCATAACAGAACAGAAATGTAATGCAGCATGTGTGATGATAGAGCACACCTTGAATCGTTGCACTAGGGAGGCAGAGCCAGGGAGATCTCTGAGGATAAGGCTAGCCTTGTCTACAGAGTGAGTTCCATGACAGCCAGATTAAAGAGAGAAACCTTGTCTCAACAACAACAACAACAACAACAACAGCAACAACAACAACAACAAAAAAAACCTCATAAACACCAACACAACATAAACGTGGTAGGAGAGGCTGGCAAAATAAAACTCTTTTTTAGATTAGTCTGAGTTGTAACTTATTTAGAACCTTCATGTTATGTTGTCCATTTGGAATTTGTAAAAATATTGAGAATGTTAAGACAAGGACAGATGGCTCTAGAGAAGGATGACATTTACTAAGATGCACAGGAAGGAGCACTGGTAACTAAATGTATGGAACTAAAATAGAAATTCCAGAGTAAAATTATGGACTGCACGGTGAGAGAATACTGAAACATCTTATGGCATAAGGATAAACATCAGGTGTCTAATTTAGTAAAAAAAAAAATCAAGAAACATGTGTTCGGGGACTATAAAATAATGGAAGTGGAGAAAGAAGAAAGTGACCAACAGTTCACCAGGAAGACGGAGTAGAATGGGAGCTGCTGACTATGAAGTTCGAAATTGAACATGATAGCCAAAGCAACAGTGTAGTCTTCTTCTCAAAGGCCAGTAACTGTTCATCAGATAATGAGATCTATGGTCTCATGTGGAAATCACTTCTCAAACCTCAAGCAATGTTCACATCAACTGGAAGTGTGTGTGAAGGCACAGCGCTGAGGTGCAGTCCAGAGGTTTCTGGTCTTTAGTAGTGTTATAGTGTTAACAAGAAATTATATTTGTTTTGCAGTTTAGATACTGCTGCTGCTGTGATGAGAACTTTGCTTTAAGAATCACATTTATAGGGGCTGGAGAGATGGTTCAGCAGTAAAGAGCACTGACTGCTCTTCCAGAGATCCTGAGTTCAATGCCCAGCAAACACATGGTGGCTCACAACCATCTGTAATGGGATATGACATATCATTCTGGTATGTGTCTGAAGACAGCTACAGTGTACTCATATAAAGAATCACATTTATGGTTATCAGAGATCTCAGGTGAAAATATTTGTGAATACAGTAAGGAATCAAAAATTATGCTTTTAAAAAATAAATTAACAAGCCAAATAGTTTCTTTAAGTAGTTTTAAAACAGAAATAAGATTGAAAAATACAAAATATAAAAGATGAAAGATGAAAGCAGAGATTTTTGAGTTAGAAAATAATCAAATAACTGACAAGTTTCTTTCTTTTTTACACTACTTTTAGTATAATTTATTTCCACATTCATGCATACATTATTTTCACCCCTAGTTAAATTTAGAATGGACACACACACACACACACACACACACACACATATCAACACACCCATATCATGTACATACATATAGTTGTTGACTTTCTGGGCATGGGAAACCTATTGGGAAATTAATTCTGAAAAACCTCTGTAATTGTATTTTAATAATTGTCTAGTTTTTCTCTACCCCTGGCTCACTCTTAAGTGACTGAGACTGATATGACTAGATTTATTCAATCAAGGTTTACAGCACAAAACCTGGGAAGTCATTGACCTATTCTAATTCTCTAGGCTAATTTAGCTATGTCCCAGTCAAATTCCAGGAGATATTTGCATTTTAGTATTGGTCTTGCTCTTTGGGTTTCTGGTAGTTTCTTCCATGATGCATCCTCACTATCTTCATGGCTTAATCCCTCTTTCTTCTCTTTCTTTCCCCTCCTCTGGCTGGGAGACATATCACCCAATTATCTATTCTGCCCAGCCATTGGCTGATCAGCTTTTATTGATGAGGCATTGATTAAATAGTGAGCATTGTTCATACAAACTAAGGAGATTTTTCAATAAGCAGGACAATATCATGTCAGGAGTGTGACAATATGTGGAGACAGAGAAACTAACATTTAAATAACACAAGGATAATCTTTTCACAGTGCTCAAAAATATTATATCCACTGAAACCTGACTTTTAGTCCCTTAGTAGCCATAAATTGCCTGTAGCTCTCTGATTAAAGGTTGAAATTATGTGAGCCTGCAGGCTACTCATTCTGGAAAGTTTACTGGTATGGTCTTGTAGAGGAAGTCAAAGTTCTTAAGAATTCTGACTACAAGGAGAAATTCACAATTCAGTCACTTTAATCAATATTTGAAAGTTGATTCAGAGTAAGAACATAATGGGATGGCTAAAAAAATGTCATCGAAAATGGAAGGATATAACATATTTTAGGTTCATGACATATTAGAAAGTTTTTAACAATAGATTCCATCAGGAAGGAGATATATTGGTGTAGTTCAATGACACATAGAGACATTTCATCTTGAAGAACTAAGATTTTTATCAGTGCCAAAGCAAAACCATTCATTCACTACTAACTGGTTATACGAAGTAAGAATAGTTATTTTCAAACTGATCTAGCTACTTTTCATTTCTGTAGTTATTCTGTTATTCTCCTGTTTCTCACCCTATTAAGTATCAAGAGTTTATGAGAACTCTAAATTGCCAGCTAATGATAATGAATCGGTAGGAGCAAAATCTGAATTCAAGGAGCCTTAAATTTCCAGGAAAATACTCATGACTTTATATAATTATTTTCTTTCTCTTTCTGTTTATAGAAAATGTCATTTTCTTTCCATGGAGGCTAAGACACATGGAATTAATTACATCCTGGCTAAATATTATGTGATAAGTCCAATTCTGCATCATCTAATGGGTTCATCTGGGACTTGCTATCTGCCATACATTACTTATGGTTGCTGGTATTTATGTCAAGGGTAATCTATTCTTTCTAATGGGGGCTATTGTTTCAGTATTTCTTTTGGAGTCTGTCTTGTCAACATCACAGATAAGAACACTTATTACTGTCCCTGTCATCCACTGACCATGGGTAGCCAGCAGGAAGCTCCACAAAAGGGCATTTTCTCACACAACTACAGACATCTGATAATGTATTTGGTTATAAAACCTAGCTAAATTTGGAGCTCCTTGAAGAGGTACTAGCTCATCATAAGCTCTCCCCAGATGAGAAGGCATACTGTAACAGTCCTCATTATAACTTTTCATCTTCCTACATCTGAGAGTGTGACACAGAGAACTCATTTGGATGTCTCTTTCCTTTTTGCTTCACATCACATTGTAATGAGTCAAAGGAGATCACCAGTTTTTGTTACTGTTTGTGCATGGAGGGGGGATTCTTGAATAATATAACATTATTTGGTGTGGCTTTCACCCTCCCCATTTCACTGGCCACAAACATGTGTGAATATATAATAGTCAAAAATTTCCAAGAGAGAAAAGAGAGAAACAGAGAGACAGAGACACATAGAAACAGACAGACAGACAGACAAACAGGCACACACACACACAGGAAGATACACACACACACAAAGTGAGAGAGAGAGAGAGAGAGAGAGAGAGAGAGAGAGAGAGAGAGAGAGAGAGAGAGGATCTGTTCTGTTGTGGCAATTTCTTTCCACCCCACACCCCAAGCATTATATTCCTTTACTTCTCTCTCGCTATCCTATACACAAAATGTTTTCCTGTCTCCTACAATCTTACATGTGAGACTTTTCTGGAGTTCTCTGTCTAGATTATATACAGCATTAACCATTATCTATACCACCATTAAGCTATCACCAGTCCTAATTGCTGCGGAATTCAAAATGACTCAGAACACCTAAGTCATCCTCTCCCATTATAGAAGATATCAAATTTAAAATGTCTAAAGCAGAATTCTTTTTTTTAAAATAAAGAATATACTTTGAACTTGCTTTAATTTTTTGTCATTGTTAAATGTCTACAGGTTTACAAATACAATTTCTGTCACCTTTATAGCTTTCTTTCTTTCTTTTTTTCTTTCTTTCTTCCTTTCTTTCTTTCTTTCTTTCTTTCTTTCTTTCTTTCTTTCTTTCCTTACTTACTTTATATTCTGATTGAAGCTCTCCTTCCTACTCTCCTCCAGTCTCACTTTCACACACTCCCATACCCTCTTCAGAGAAGAACAGACCACAGGGGAAACTGTCTGCCCTGGCACTTCAAGTAACTGTAGGGCTAGATGCATACTCTCTGACTGAGGCAAGACGTGGTAGACCACCTAGGGAAAAAGAATCCAAAGGCAAGCAATGGAGTCAAGACAGCCCCCTTGAATTATTATAGGACCCACATGAAGACCAAGCTGCACAGCTGCTACACATGCATAGGGGGCCTATGTCTAGCCCATGTGTACTCTCTGGTTGGTGGTTCAGAGTCTGTGAACCCCCATGGCCCAGGTTAATTAACTCTGTAAGTCTTATTGACCCCTCTGGCTCCCTCAATACTTCCCATGCTTTTTCACAAGACTCCATGAGATCCACCTTATGTATGTGTTGGGTCTCTGCATCTGTTTCCATCAGCTATTGGATGAATTCTCTCAGAGGACATTTATGTTAGGCTCCTGTCTGCCAGGAGAGCAGAGTTTCATTTATAGGTTGTTTCTCTCTTATGAAATTGGTCTCAAATTGGGCCAGTCATTGATTGGCCATTCCCCCAACTTCTGCTCTGTCTTTATCCCTACATATCTTCTAGGCAGGAGATATTTGGTGTCAAAGATTTTGTGGGTGGTTTGCTGTCCACCTCTCTCGACTGGAAGTCTTACCTGGCTATAGGAGGTGGCCACTATAGTCTCCATATCCCCACTTCTAGGAGTCTTAGCTAGGGTCACCCCCATAGACTCCATGGAGTCTCCCCTGTCTTAGGCCTTTCAGCTCCTCCCACAAATTTCCATTCTTACCTCCAGCTCTCTCTCCTTGGAATCTCCCCACACTAGATACCCACCACAATACACCTCCCCACAAACTCACCCACCCAGTTCTCTCCCTTTACTTATGAAGTCTATTTTATTTTCCATTGTGAGGGAGATTCAAAAATTCTTCCTTGGCCACTCCTTGTTACTTAGCTTCTTTGGGTCTGTGGATTATAGCATGGTTATCCTGTACTTTTTGGTTAATATCCACTTAGAAGCAAATACATATCATAGGGTTCTTTCCGGGACTGTGTTACTTGACTCATGATGATCTTTTCTAGTTTCATCCATTTGTCTGCAAATTTCATGATGTCTTTGTTTCTAACAGCTGAGTAATATTCCACTATGTAAATGTATCACATTTTCTTTATTCTTCAGTTGAGGGACATCTAGGTTGTTTCCAGTTTCTGGTTATTATGAATAAAGATACTCTGAACATAGTTGAACAAGTGTCCTTTTAATATAGTGGGGCATTTTATGATTATATGCTCAGGAGTGGTATGGCTGAGTCTTGAGGAATAACCATTTCCAGTTTTCTGAGAAACTGCCAAATTGGTTTCTCTCATGCTTGTACAAGAATGTACTCCCACCACCAATGTAAGAATGTTCCCATTTCTCTGTGCCAGCATGTGATGCTATTGATGTTTTTGTTCTTAGCCATTCTGATTGGTATAAGATGGAGTCTCAGTGTCGTTTTGATGTGCATTTCCCTGATGACTAAGGATGTTGGATGTTTCTATATGAGTTTCTTGGCCATCAGAGATTTCTCAATTTTGAATTTCCTGATAAACTCTCTACTGCTTTTTAAAATTCGATTAATTTGTTTGTTGGTAATTAATTTATTGGGTATTAGCCCTTTGTTGGATGTAGGATGGGTGAAGATATTTTCTCTTTCTGTAGGCTGCCATTTTGTTCTATTGATGGTGTCCTTTGCTTTATAGTTTCATGAGATCCCATTTATTAATTGTTGGTCTTAGTGTCTGAACCATTGGTGTTCTGTTCAGAAACTTGTCTCCTGTGCTAATAAGTTCAAGGTTATTCTCCTTTTTCTCTTTTATCTGTTTTAGTGTATCTCGTTTTATGTTTTGGTCTATGATCAACTTGGACTTTAATTTTGTGCAAGGTTATTGATGTGGATCTATTCTCATTCTTCTACATGCAGAAATACTGTTAGTCCAACACAATTTGTTGAAGAAGCATTCTTCTTCCTATTGTATAGTCTTAGCTCTTGGTCAAAAAACATGTGTGTCTATAGGTGAGTAAGTATACTTTGGGGCCTTCAATTCTATTCCATTGATCAACTTGTCTGTTTTTAGTAAAGCAGAATTCTTAATAAATCACTTTTAGTCTTCTTTTGTTATTCCATTCCTCAGGAATATCAGGCCTTAACTTCACTTCTGTACATTCCTGTTCTGTTCTTATGATCTCCCTGAGTCTGGGAACTGGGTCCATTCTTTGCACCTGCCTTTCAATAGGCCCATCCATATATTGGTGTTCTTCCTTGCATATAGTTTAAGTATAATTTGTGCTCCTTACAAGCTAATCTGATAATTTTACATCCCTTCTAAAATGTTTCCCAATCTGTTCATGTAACTTGGAACAGAATTCAATGTACTTTCTTGCCCAAGAGCTCTTCGATGTCACTGGCAGGTACCAAATCCTGTCTAATCTATGATTCCAATAATAGTATCAGCCTTCCCAAGAAGGCAGTTGCTAGGTAGCTGGTTTGCTGTAGGATTTGGCCTTCCTTTTCTGACTGCAATTTTTTTGTCCACAGCTCCATGCATGTTTTGACACCTACATTTAGGACTCTTATTAATAATGGCAATTGCTACTACCCAAAACTTCACATTTTTTTTCATAATTTAACTCATATTAGTGAAACCAGCTAGGCCCCTTTCAATATCCCAATGATAATATAAATGTTTTGAACCCTCCTACACTGATGTTTACAGCTGTCTATAACACCATGAAGAAGTCTTATTCTTTCTTGATCAGTTAATTTCCTTTTCACTTTTCTTCTTACCTGCTCTCTGCTCTATATACTTAGTCAGTCTCATTTGAGGTAAATATTGGCCTACAGTGAGTAAGATACAAAGTATTGATCAGTAGGCAAATGTAAATCCAAATCACAATGAAATATCACTTCATAATCATAGAGCTGTGAATTAATAAATACCAATGGGAAATGCTAGTTTTGAGCATGAGGATAAATTGAGTATTACATTCTCTGGAGGTCTACAAAATGGTAACTCTAGAAAAGTCTATTCCATCTGTAGTCAACATATGAGCTATCAATTCTACTTCTGGAGATGTATACTCAAAAACATGAAAGTAGGGATTAATACAGATGTTTTCATATTCATGTTCATAGATGCACTGTTTCTTATTGTCCCCCAAAGAAAAAGAAAGGTAGAATCATTGCAAGTATGCACAGATAAAAAAATGGTTAAGCAGAATGTGGTATATACAGACAATGGATTAATAAAAGGGAAATTTATTCATACACGCTACATCTTGTATAAATCTTACATATATTATTCTAACAACAATAAGCTATGTACAAAAAGACTGCTATTTTTTTCATTAATATGAAGTTCTTAAGGTAGACAAATCCATAGAAAATGTAAATGGTCATTACCCAGGACTGGAGAGACACAGAAACATGGAGAGACCCTTTTGTGGGTAGAGAGTTTAGGATTTGAAAAATGAAAAGAACCTGGAAGGAAGATGATGTCAGTATTTGCATAATAGAATGAACGTTCTTAATGCCTCTGGACTACATGGTTTGAAAGGATAAAATCATAAATCTTATGTTATATTTATTTTTAATAATAATTTATGTAGATAAATAATAATGTGTGTATATGATATAAAAGTAGAAGCAAAGATGTCTCGAGGAAGGGAGAGGACAAGCAGGAGGTATCTCAGAAAAGGATGGAAACAGATGGCATGTGCTTAGGGGAAGAAAGTTCAAGAGCATCATATATTTATATAGAAAAATTCACATGAAACCCAATAATATAAGCAGTGCTAATAAGTCAGCATATTTTTTAAAACACTTATATTCTATTGAGAACATATGATAGAAGAAGAACTGAGTGCCTAGCACCAGAAACAGTATTAAATATTTTGGCAACAGTTGTGCCTCAGCAATTGTCCTCATTTACCTCTCTACACACTGTTTGTCATTATAATCTGTATTATGCAATAAATTTATGTTCTCTGAGGGAAAGAGGATCAAGACTATTTTTTCATTTGATTCTGGTTTCTTAAACACTACTCAGCATGCTGGTCATAGCGTCTCAATGAATATTTGCTGAGGCACTCCATTATTAAGCAAAGAAGAATATGATTGGATAGCATGTATATTCATGTGTTTTCAAGTGATTACTCTGTTTTACTTTGATGGTGACAGAGTATTCACAAGGGTTTCAGAGTGGGATCTACCTCAGAGAGTTTAAAATACAATTGGAAAGAGAAAAGAGAATCATGAGATCACTCCACTGCATGTCCCCGGGGAGAAGTTTACAGTGTAAAAACTAGAGGCAATTCTGCAACTTATGCTTTTGTTCTTGGTTCAAATGAACTTCTCAATGTGCCTGAAGAACTGTCATTTATGTCTGGGTTGTGGGAGTTAAAAGTCATGGAGAGTTCACATTCAGGTGACTGTTGCTATTAGCTCTTCTAGAAGCAATTTCCTTAGCTCTTCTTGTGCCTCTACACTTACAGTTCCTCATGTAATGTTTGATGAAGGCATGCAGTCATACTCACTCCTTAAACTGCGTGTTCACTACGGACCTCATCATTAACCTAAAAAGTTTATAAAGGGCTAAAAATACACTACAGAGAAGAATTAGTAGGGACCAGAAGACAAAGTGGCTACATACTAATTGTTTTCCTTCCCGACTTCTTCATAGCACTTCACAAAGAACACCATAAAATGCCCCACTTTGAACCTTCCTCTGATTTAATAAAATTATTTGAGAGTTAACTGTTTTAAAGTGTTGTATGTAACTGCAGGGTTTTTTTTCCTGTGCTAGAGTATGGTCCATGGGTGCTCCCAAATTTATGCTCTCATGTTCACTTACTTGTTTGTAAGGAGGAATGCTTATCTGAGTTCCTGGAGCAACAAGATCATCAAGGGCACTGTTTCAAGTCCTTGGCAGGGAGATGAATGGGAGTGATGATTCAATAGCCACCATTTTTTTCTTTTTATTTCTTATTGGATATTTTATATATTTACATTTCAAATGTTATCCCATTTCCCAGTTTCCCCAGAAACCACTATCCCATTCCCCCTGCCCATGTTTCTATGAGGGTACTTCCTCACCCACCTATCCATTCCCACCTCACCATTCAGGCATTCTCCTACACTGGGGCATGAAGCCTTCACAGGACCAAAGGCCTCTCCTCCCATTGATGACCAACAGGGCCATCCTCTGCCATGTATGCGGCTGGAGCCATGGGTGCTCTGTGGTTGGTGGGTTAGTTCCTGGAGCTCTGGGGGATCTGGTTAGTTGACATTGTTGTTCTCCCTATTGGGTTGCAAACCTCTTCAGCTACTGGCAGGAAATATACTCCAGTGAGTATCTTCTTCCATACTGAGTGGAAAGTGCTCCACTGTGTACAGGTTGTCACTACCATTGAAGAGCCTCTTACTGGCTGTAGCCTTCACCAAAACACAGGCAAGAGCACCAAAACAATCTTTTTATGTGCACATATTTTTTAATACATACTTTTTTTCCTTTTCTATTTTTGAATCATACTGCAATACTATAGATGTGCCAATAACACTTCTTGGTCGTAGATTCAGTTGCCATATAAATACGTTCATAAGATCAAAAAGAACAAAAGAATAAAGTTTCCACATGTGACAACAGAAACTCTTCCCAAGGACACCGTGCTAACTGAAATAACCAGCCTTGGAGAAGAGTCACATGATGTACATACAATGCAGAAATTCAGAGAATCCCAGTGGAGAATAACTGGAGGCAATGTGTAAGGGAGAGTGGAAATATAATTCCTCATTATTGACCAAGAAGATCGATTTATCCACAAGTAGAAACTCCAGAGACATGCTGTTCAATGTTGTAGTTCTAACTCACAAAATCATGTTAGAAAGGTATTTCAGAAATCAGTTCTAACGTGGTTCTCTTTAATACATTCTTCCCCACCTTCTCTTCCATCTGGATACACACCTGTTCTGTCTCTTGTTAGAAAATAGGCATATAAAGAATAATGATAAAATGATAAATAATGATAAAAAATAAGATAAATGAAAACAAATGTTTCAGGACAGGACACAACTAACAAGAAAAAGAGACAAAGGAAGAGCAGGAGAAGCATATATAGATGCATAAACATACATATTTGCACAAACAGGAATCCATAAAAACACAAAACTGGAATCCCAAATATATTTGTACAAAGAATCTGTAAGGTTTAAAACAAACAAAACAAAAACACAAAGCTGAGAGCCTTGACACAGCATTATGAGACAGATATTGTACAAATAATTCCTTGAGGATTTTTTTTTTTTACCTGTTGGCCATATATTGCTGGATATAGAACCTGCACGTAAGAGCTGTTTGTATCCTCAGGAGGAATTCCTTGGAGAAAATTCATTTGCAAATGACCAGTAGACAGAGCTAGCATTGTGCTAAGGATGGGGGCATGTATTCAGCTCTAGGACTCCCTCTGGTGCAGACCTGGGTAGGCCCTGTCTATGCTGCGAGTCTCTCAGATTTTTCAGCAATCCTGCTGTGTTTAGGAGACCTTATTTCCTTTGTGCCTGTCACGCTCTCTCACTCTTACACTCCTTCAAACTTCTCTTCTACAGAATGCCCCGAGCCTCAATTCCCTAGCTTGGCTGAAGGTGCATGGCTCTTCTAAGAGGAGGTTATCAGAGCTGCCCTCCAGTCTCTCTAGGACTCCACACTGAGGGCACAGTAGCTGCACCCTCTCCAAAGCACAGCACGAAAGGTTCCTGCAAAAGGTCTAACACCATACTAGAGAGAGCTGAATGGTCTGATTCGGATCCACACGGGAAAAGCCTACAACTGTCCAGAGAAAGGGGTTGAACTGAAGGGAGAGAAACCTGGAGCCAGCAGCCTGCTTGAAGACTGAGCTACACTGAGCAGTCATAAACACATGCTGGACCATGGAGCCTGCAGATTTTCCTGGAGCTGTGGTAGGACTAAAAAGACCAGAACTTCTGAAGTGGGAAACTACTAAAGTTTGAAAACAAACAAACAAATAAACAAAAAAGACAAGAAACTAGATATAAAAAATCATAGAAGGAAATATTTCCTTTGAAAATAAGGAAGTAAAGTCCTTAGGTGGGAATTAAAGATGAAGTAAAAAAAAATTGTGTTAAAAACCTGGGAAACTAGGTAGAAGAGGACATTAAAACCTCAGATTGTTTTATTAGATATTTTATTTATTTATATTTTAAATTGTATCCCCTTTCCCAGTTTTTCCTCTCGAAGCCCCCTGTCCCTTCCCCCTTTCCCCTGCTTCTATGAGGGTGCTCCCTCACCCACCCACCCACCCACTCCCTCCTCTTGTTGTGACTGTCAGCCTAAAAAATAACTATATGTTCATGAATGATTACAAGTTTATATATAGTCTTTAAGGAAGATTAGAATAAAACCAACTTAAATAAGAAAAGACCTGCAAGAGGAAATGCTAGATGGGAAGCCACAGAACAGAAGTTAGAGGGTTCTTTAAATCATAATAAAGAACCTTCAAATGAATTTAATCTGGAACAGCTAAAAGGAAGTTTCAGATGAGAAAAATGTGTAAAGGACAGAGGAATTAAAATGGTAACTTGTAGAGATGAAATATTCTGAGTTATAAGTCAAGGAATTGTACAGATATCTAAGGCTTTAAAGGAAATGCTCATAGAACAGAAAGGGGATATGAGATCTCCCTAAAAGATCAAATAATGCTTCATTGACTTTAAAGGTTTAAAACGTCAATCAAACAGATAACACACATAGCTGCTAAAATAAACTGGACTTTAGAAAAGATTGATTAATTAGATCAGCCTAATTATGTGACAACTTCAGAATGGAAGACAGGAAATATGTTATTTTGGTGAATATATTTTGCCTTTGTTTCAACAGGAACAAAAAGGCTATTGATTGCATCCAAGTTGATAAAAATGAGATTTGACAGAGAAGACCTCCTGAAGATTTAAGCTGCACCTATGAAGGAAAAAAACAAGAAGAACAAAACAGCTAACATAAATCATTGATCCCTCTACATCAGAACAGCTATGAGGCTGACTGAGACATGAAGATGTCTCCAACCAGAACTTCAACTATGCATAGCCAATAAATCTTGTTAGCTATAGGATCCTCAAGACTTACCATGCCATCCTGTCAAATGGCATAGATAAAATTTATAGTACAGTTTGGCTACATAATCCAAACTAACTTATAAAGAAAGACAAACCCCTTACCTACATGAACAGAGAACACAGAATCATCTTTAACTAAGTTATACACCCCGCATATTCCATACATACGTTACTGCAGGGATGTATATTATCTGTGAGACTTTATATGTTTACAGATGCCAATGAAGTCAATATAGCCCTGACAAGATTCACCCATAGGGACGACACTGAGACATTTATTCCAGCATCCTGCTTGAGCCTACCTCAGACTGTCTCAGTGCTGTTTCCTGAAAAACTTACATCCAGAACAATTTCAAACCGGGTAGGTATGTCATCCAACATCACAGACTCTTCCAGTCAGGACTTCAGTTAAGCCCTGACATTCCTCAGCTTGCAGACTTGATAGCGAATGCTTCCACTGTTGTTCTTCAGACTGAAGAGGATACCAGTTTGAGGGAGGTGGCGCAAAAGTAAAATGATGCCTCAAGTCTAAAGGAAACAACTTTAAGAGAATGATGCCCCCATTCCCACAAGAGGCATGGGCATTTTTATAGGTTGTTCTATGGGTTTACTGTTATTAAATGGAGTTTGGATACAAACTGTTAATGGTTTGGTCAGGAAAGTAATAAAATATAGGAAGTAAGACTCAGGGAATTCTCTTTTTCTTTTTCTTTCCTCCATTCTTCTTTCTCTTTTATCCATGTTAAATGGACAAAGGGAGAAGGGATGAAAAATTAAAAATGGGGATATAGGAATAGTAATATAAGAATAATACAAATAAATGTTAGATTATTGAATCTACTCTTAAAGTATAGAAAAATCTACTAGCCAAAAATCTTACATTAGTACAGATCTTTTTATATTAATTCAAAATTAAGGTAATGTTATATTAAAACATACTATGTATCAACTGGTTTTAAGGTATTGCATGAGGTAATTCTTTAAAATGCAATGTTAATTTGTAGTCCTTTTGAAAGTTGCTATTACGAACTGTTTAGAATAATTTAGAAATGCAGGTTAATAGTTAATCAATCAAACTTACATTCCTGTTTGATACTAGTCTAATTTATTACAGAAATATGTTTTCCAAGGCAAATAGAAGATAGCTAGAGACAAACAATTCAAACATACTATAGATAGATAGTTGGTCTTCACAAACCTCAAAGATCTAATGAAAATGCCATTTAAAGATATTTTCTTATAAAAGGTCATTTTTTGACAGAAGACAGGTGTGTTCTTGACACAGCATCTTCCACTTCAAAGAAGATGATGAACATCAAAGAACTTCGTTATTGGTGTTCACTTCATATGTGACAAGCTACTCAAGAGATAAGGAACTGCTTACAGTATGCTGTCCAAATTTAAAAATAATAATAATAATAATAAAAGCAAGACAAAAGGAAGTTGACTGCTAAGCTTTTTCAAGACAGGGTAAGCAGTCATTCATGTTTCCTACTTCCCAAAATAGTCTGCCAGATATTCTGGGGGAGAAGACTCAAGAAGAAGCTCCAATAACACAAAGAAATGCTGGCAGATTGTCCAGGAAGCTAGCTTTCTGTCTCACATCTATAGTTTTTGGAAGCTGTTTACCTGTACTTCCTGCATATTCAGGTAATACTTATTCATCCTCAGGACTCTGATGGGGTTGCAAACTAGATATTGTTTCCTATATAAGTTTAACTTGTGTAGTATTTAAGAAACTCTTTGTAAGTCAAAGAAAATGTATTAGGTTGGTAATGCAAATTATGGTAGAAATTCATATAGGTACAAAATTCTGAACATATCAAAATAGGGTAGATAGGAGAGTACTTTCTCCAATGTTGCCAAATGCATATGGACTGGACCTTATGAATGTAGTTCTTACCTGATAGTTTTCATAGTTGTTCTTACTATATATAGTTTATTGATGTAAAAGAAATAGCCTTTTTTTCCAACTAAACAGGGCATATATAGGGATAATCTCCTGTGTTCTGTATGGGAGCATTACCTGTTAATAAAGAGCTGTTGGCTTATTTACTAGATTAGGTGGGAAATAGGAAGTAGGAGTTCTGGTAGAGAGGGACGATTCTGGGCTAGAATCAGTCATGGAAGGAGATTAAACCTGATCACCATTGGAAATAGTAGAATGAACCTGAGGTGAGTTAACCAACAATGTGGCAGGACTTAAAATAGAATAAGCAGGATAAATGAGTTACAAGCTAGTGGGAATGAGCCAGAGTTTTTGGCTAGGCATTTATTCATAAAAAATTCAATCTCAGAGTCATTATGTCATGAACCTGAGTGCAGGTGAAAGAACAGTTCTCTGATGATCACTAGATAAACATTGATCTATGTGCATAGCAGGATATTATCAGGAGTCATTTTGTTGATTTTTAAAGACTGTGCCTATTTGGTTTTATTTGGTTTCTGTACTATATGGTCCTTGGTTCTTAGTCACCTAAACAGTCTCAGGAATGGGTCCCATCTCATGCAGTGGGCCTTAAGTCAAGTTAAATGTTGGTTGGTTACTTCCAAAAGTTCCATGTCACCACTGTCCTAACATATTTTGCAGGCAGCACAAATTTAAGGTCAAATTTTTTGTGAGTACGGTCATGTCGATGTTTCTCTTTTGGCATCTAGCAGGGTACCTTCCTGTACTAGGAAATGGGGATGAAGGCTCCAGATAGGCACCAGCTCAACTTCTTCATGTTTCATGAGTTGTGCAGATGTTTCTTAGGTTTTGTGGTTCTGCTGTCACTTTATGGGCATCAATCCATTATCTTAACATCAGTCAGGTTTGTTTGGGCACATGCCTTAATCTTAGCACATGGAAGGTAGGATTAGGTATATCTGTGTATGTCTGAGCCAACCTAGTCTACATAAAAAGTTTTAGACTAGCTAGGGCTACATAGTAAGTACACACTAACAAGTTATTTCTCTCCCAGTGAAATAAGCTTCCACTGCTTGATGAGAGGTTGTAAAGGGGATCTTTAAAATTTTTATTGAGTTTTGCACTCATGCTCCTGCAAATGACTCTAGGAAATCATCTCTTCTACCCATGGCTAGAAGGAACTGAACCCATGTCCTGGAAGAAGAGATGGTATATGTTCTAAAGATATTGCTAAGATACCAAATCTTTAACTTATGGTTGAAATAAAGTAGGATCAATTTGAATGGGCCTTACCTCAGGAGTTGATCCTTTTTTTGAGGGAAAAGACATGGCCTGCTGCTGACTATCATAGAATTAAACTACCATGAAGTCTAAAACTGCAAGCCTAGGATCATCCTAACAAAGTATGTAAAAATAGAAACAGAGACTTCCTTACTCAGCCTTCCAGCCAGAAAGAAAGCCTCAGCCATTGTCTAATTTCAATCACTAATAAGTGATTAATGATTGAATAGTTTAGACATAATGAGCATGATGTTTTAAAAGGCTATGTTTGCAGCACTTATAAGCTAATCTCTTAACAGAAGACTTTCCTAGTACATATGGCATCCTGGGTTAAATCCCTTGGTCCACAAAGTTAATAACAAGCTACTTAGTTTGTCATCTTTTGTTACCTGGCATTACAAACTGATACATAAGGATACATGCAAATGGCTGCTGATCCATGGTGTTGGGTCTGTTGTTTCCTCTCAGGGAAAAGGGACATATGAAGTCTGATAAAATTCTAGCCTTAATGTTCCTGTCAGTCAGACATCTGATAGTGTTTTAGAAGCACCATATACCTGCCTCATACTATAAAGTAAAAAAAAAATATATATATATCAATTTTAAGTGAATGCCTCAGCCTCTGAATCCTTTGAATGGCCCCTAGCCTGCAATTACATTTATTCCTCAAGTGTAAAATGTTCTGCAATCTGGATTAAAGTTAAAAAAAAATCAGTGGTTTGTGAGTTCCAGATAAGCAGATGCTTATTGTTGAACACACTGACATGCTAGTTTGCTGATTCCTCCATTTTTTCCTGTGAGAATGCTTGGGGGAGCATGCACCTGCTGCTACAGACAGTGATAAGAATGGGTGTCATGATAATGTGAGTCAGCATCCCTGACCTGCACATAACAAGGTGCAATTGATAGGATGCTTCTGCTTATCCCCATGTCAGAGCATAACGTGTACTTAAAGAGGCTTCCAGATAATTGCGGCAGCCTGTGTATTGTGTTTCTTATTAACATTCAGCCACCTTCCTTTTTCTTGTATCCTAGGTTTTTTCTCAGATTAGTTTTTCTGTGGTAACATGTAGAGGATACACCCTAAAATAAAAGGAGTGTTTCAGTCCGGAAAAGTCCTATTTGGCCATAGCTTGGATGATTTCGGTCAGACAGAACATACCGTAAGATCTAGAACTTAGCATTGTGAACTATAGTAAAGCATTTATGTGTTTACATATTAATTTAGAAAAGTATTGACAACTTTTCATAATTATTAGAATATAATAAAGCATTTATATGTACTTACCAGTTTAGAAAAGGACTGAAAACTTTGCATAAGTACTATAGTACGTTGGTAATCATTGAGGATATTTCACATGTAATCCTACTATATTTGTGCTTTACATACTTTAAGTGAAAGTGAGCAAAAAGGATATTTGATAAATAACAATTAAAGTAAATTTGATAGAAATCTCCCAAATAGAGTTCTAAGGAGTGTAGTAAGACACAATTATTGGAAAGTAAGGATTTCTGGAGGAAAAAGAAAGATTTCTTAACCAAATTTCTAGTTAAAATAATTATACATATTTAATATCTAAAATCTGTAACATAAGAGAAAAATGAATGTACTTTTAAAATGTCTCTCTGTGTGTGTGGTATAGGTATGCATTTAAGTAAGAAAATACATGTGTGCTTAGGTGTGCATGAACATGTGTGAGTGTAGATGCCAGATTTTATGTTGGATGTATTCCTTCATTCTTTCTATATTTAGTTTTTGAAAGGGTTTTTCACTAAATGTGATGCTAATATATTTAGCTGTACTGAATGGGCAATGAGCTCCAGGGATTTGCTTGCTTCTGCACTCTTCATATGTTATAGTTGCACAAGAGTGCAAACAGCTAC
The DNA here is from genome assembly GCA_019843815.1 of Montemys delectorum. Classification (NCBI taxonomy): domain Eukaryota; kingdom Metazoa; phylum Chordata; class Mammalia; order Rodentia; family Muridae; genus Montemys; species Montemys delectorum. The sequence continues at coordinate 22,420 of JADRCD010235035.1, forward strand.
TATATCAGCTCCCATGTTCGGTAAGGGATACAAACTTAGACCCTCATGCTTTTATAACAATCATGTTGCTGACTGAGCCACCTTATGTGTGTATGTATATATGGATATATATGTGTATATGTATATATGTAACTCTATTATACATAACATATACTATATAAGCATAATATATAATGTATATGTTTGTACACATGTGTACATGTATATATGTATGCATTTACATATTATGTTTATATTATATAGAATATGAATATTTTAAATTCTATTGGATACTGGCGATTGGTTATATAATTTGAAACTGGAAAGCTTTTTTAGATAGTGGTATTTTATTATGGAATAAGTAACCAGTTACACTGTTAGAAAATCCTGTGGAATGGCATGTGGATATCAAACCAGGGTATGTTCCCCAAACGCAAGACAATGTTTAAAATCTAGTATGCTTACTGAGAAGTTTATGAGAAGTGTAAAATAAGGACAGCTGCTGAGAAAACTTCCACAGTTAGTTTCATTACTGAAAGTGTTAATTGTTGAGGTACTTTTTAATAGACATCATTGTCTCACTGTCAACAATAGCACTGTTTATCAAGAGTGAATACTTGAAGTTTGAAGTGCTTCCATACATGTTATTTCAGGGAGAGATGATTTCCTTTAAGAATAGAAAACAAAAAGTTTATTTTTGCTTCTGGTGAAGGTCACCTTGGGCTTTTGAAATGGAAAGCATTTTTATGCATCCAGATTCATTTTTTTCCCCTTTGGCTTGAATTTTTGTAGCAGAGAAAAAGCACCAATCCCATAGTGTTTGCTATCGTTTACAGGTCCAGTTGCTGGTGGGTGGTCTAAAAAGTTGTGAAGCCAAGGCTCTTCACATGACCAAAGGAGCTGACCATGGTCTTCCAATTTTGGTTCGTAAACTGTAATTTCACAAGTTGGTAAATTTCCATGGAGAGAATTTAGTTTGGCAAACTCATCACTTTGCTTACTTGAGTATGATTCTATCTAAGAATATATCTCCTATGTGTGGAAGATAGAATTAAAATTAAAACTATATACTACGGTTTTTTGTTTTTTTTTTTTTAGAGATTTTCTTTATTTACATGTAAATTTCTCCTTTCCCAGGTTCCCCTCCAAAAAACAACAAACAAACAAACAAAAAAAAAGCCAACAAGAACAAACCCCTTTTGCCTCCCCGATCCCCATGCCTGCAACCCCACCCTCTCCCACTTATTGGCACTGGCATTCCCCTACACTGGGGCACAAAACCTTCACAAGGCCGAGGTCCTTTCCTCCTATAGATGATTGAATTTGCTATCCTCTACTATACACATGCTGCCAGAACATTCAGTCCCACCCTGTATAGTCCTTGATTGGTGGTTGGGTCCCTGGGAGCTCTGAGAGTACTAGTTAGTAATTGTTGTTCATCCTAAGGGGCTGCAAACCCTTCAGCTCCATAGAACCTTTCTCTAACTCCTTCATTGGAGACCATGTACTCAGTTCAATGAATGGTTGTGAGCCTCTACATCTGTATTGGTCAGGTATTGTCAGAGCCTCTCAGGAGATAGCTATATGCTTGTCCTTCCTTCAGTCTCTGCTCCAAAGTTAATCTCTGCCACTCCTTCTGTAGGAATGGATACAGAAATTGTGGTATATCTACACAATGGAGTACTACTCAGCTATTAAAAACAATGAATTTATGAAATTCTTAGGGAAATGGATGGATCTGGAGAGTATTATCCTGAGTGAGGTAACCCAATCACAAAAGAACACACATGGTATGCATTCTCTCATAAGTGGTTATTAGCCCAGAAGTTTGGAATACAGGAAGAACAACCCACAAACCACAAGAAACTTAAGAAGAAGGAAGATCAAAAGGTGGACATTACATACTACTTTTAAATTTCATTGTAAATTTTAAACTTTAAATACAATGACTGGATCATCAATTAATGAATAATTGTGAATTTTAAAATTTATTCAGCCTGGAAATAAAATAGCACTTATTGTTACATAAATGCTAAAAAAGGATGAAATATATACACTAGGGAATGTAAAGATAGATTCAGATTAAATTATTGCCTCCAAAGTACATATTTTTGTATCTTAAATATATATTAAAATATTGCTGATTGGGGGTATAATTTAAATCTTCCACTCTGTGTTACGTTAAGCATCATATCTTTAACATATCTCATTTAACAATTGTTTGTGATAGTGTGTTTCCCAGGAATTGCTCCCTATCCTGGCCATTCAGAGATAAATATGATACACCCAACAGTGCAGATAGAATAGTGCAGAGTACAATGATAGAAAAGACCATGCACTCTGATAGAAATAGAAACTAAGTAAAGGAAACATGATGTCCAGATAGGATGCCTTGTTTTAATCTACCTTTTCACCAATGTAGAAATGAGAAAGAAGAATGGCTCATATACAGGCAGTTAATGATATTCAGGTTTCTTGTACAGGTTGGTTGTCCTGTGGGGTGGCTGACTATGCAAGAATTATTATTATAGATGGAGAACAGGATGTGAGGAGGAGGGACTCTGGAGTCCAATGCGCTGAGTATGATTCCCAGGTCAGCCCTTATTTCCTCACTGTGTGACCTCAACAACTAATGAACATCAGAGTGCAGTGTGGCTCCATGGCAACACCAGGTTACTAACAACAGTACCTCATTATGTAGAGAGGATTAAAGAGGTGACTCATATAAATAATGTAGGACACTGAAGTGTTGTTAATGACTATGTAGAATGGGCTCAGAGTTGCTGATTCTTTATAAACATTAAAACAAAAAAAGCTCCCTATATCATAAGAAATTCAGAATGCTTTGTATAAGAAGCTACACAAGCATTTTAAATATAGATTTAGCTAAAGGAAACAATCAACTTCTAACCATAAGGAAGTTAGTAGCATTCAAGTGACAGGCAAGACCAACAGACTTAATTATAAACTAATTAATTATAAACATTATGATGATTGATATTTTTTGAGGCATGGTCTTACTATGTAGCTCAGACTTGCCTGGAACTCACTGTATAGCTGAGCTGGTTTTGAATCTTTAGTCCTTCCGCTTAAACTTTCTCAGTGCTAAAATATAGGCATGTTCATCAACATTTGGCATAGTCTACATTGGAAATTGTGGCCTTACAAGTATTTCTAAAGGATTCCACTTAATATTCAAAGAAATATACGGAGATTTAGTTGACTAGTCCAGTTTACAATTAGAATAGTGAAGTCCAGATTGTTTAGGGTAATTGCTCATGGTTATATAATTATTCACATGGAGAAGCAAGGTTTAGAGCTAGTACTGAGTACCAGGCTGGCCTTGAACTTTCGGAGATACACAGAAATATGCCTGCCTCAACTTCATGACTGCTAAAATTAGAGGCATGCATCACCAAATGCTCAGTCCTCATTCTTCTTTTGAGGGACATTTGGATTAGTCCAGTTTCTGGCTATATGAATAAACTCACAATGAACATAGATGAGCAAGTGTCCTTTTGGTAGGATAAAGTATCTTTTTGGTATATTCAGAAGAGTAGTATAATTGGGTCAATTCCCAATATTCTGAGGAATGGAATATCGATTTCTATAGAAGCTGTACAAATTTTCACTCTTGGGAGCTGGCGAGATGGCTCAGTGGATAAGAGCACTGATTGCTCTTGCAAAGGTCCTGAGTTCAAATCCGAGCAACCACATGGTGGCTCACAACCATCTGTTCAGCTACAGTGTACCAATATACATAAAACAAAGAAACAAATCTTCACTCTCACCAGCAATGGATGAGTGTTTCCTTTCCTCAACATCCTTGAGAGCATGAGTATGAGCTGTAACTTGTCTTACTGATCTTAACCATTCTAGGATTTTTTGATTTGCATTTTCCTGGAGGGTGTTGAATATTTCTTTGTTTCTCAGCCATCTTATCTTTCTTTATTTTACTCTCTGCTTATATATGTAGCCCATTTTAAAATTAGTTATTTGTTTTTTATATCAAGTTTCTCATGTTCTTTCCATATTTTAGATATTAGTCTTCTAGCAGATGGTAAAATTAGTAGTAAAAATAACTTTTCATTTCTTAGACTGCTACTTTGTCCAGTTGATGTAGTCCTTGATTAACAGAACTTTTCAGCCTTATGAAGTCCCATTTATTAATTATTGATCTTAGTGCCTGAGGTATTATTGTTGCTTTTAGAAAGTAGACTCCTGTGACAATGTTTTCAAAGATATTCTCCATTTTTTTCTTCATTAGATTCACTGTATTTTTTTTTTTGCTTGGGTTTTGCTTTGGTTTGGTTTGTTTGTTTGTTTATTCTTGTTGTTGATGTTTTTAAGGTCTCTGATAACTTTAGACTTTAGTTTTGTGTGATAGAAATGGATCTACTTAAGATCTACATGCAGAAATTTATTTTACCAGCAACATTTGACAAAGGTGCCATCTTTTATCTAGTGTTTATTTCTGGCTTTTTCAACAATGCTCAGGTGTCCACAGGTATATAGATTTATGTCTGGGTCTTCAATTTGATTGGATTGATCAATGTGTCTGTTTTCAGACTAATATCATGGTGTTTTTCTTACTATAGCCCTGTACCTTGGGTTTTAGGTGTGTGTGTGTGTATGTGTGTGTGTGTGTGTGTGTGTGTGTGTATGTGTGTGTTTTCATAAAAAGTTGAGGATTTTTCTTAACAGATCTGAAGAGAATTTTGTTGGAATTTTGATTGGGAATTCGTTGAATCTGTATATGCTTTTAATTAGATGGCCATATTTACTAGGTGAGCATAAGAGATCATTCATTGTTTTTATATCTTCTTTAGATCATTTCTTCAAAGACTTGATCTTGTTATCATATAAGCCTCTCACTTGCTTGGTTAGTTATCTAAGATAGTTTATATTAATTGAGGCTACTGTTAAAGGAGCTCTTTCCCTTACTTCTTTCTCAGTCCAATTGTCATTTGTATATAAAAGGATTACTGATTATTTTGAGTTAATGGTTCTACCAGAAACATTGCTAAAAATATTTATCAGCTGGAGGTGTTCCCATATGGAAGTTTTAATGACATATGCTACTTATACTTTAGTGGATATACTACTGTATCATCTGCAAATAAAAATGCTTTGGCCTCTTCCATTGCAATTTTATCCTCTTGATCACCTTCAAGCACCTTAGCTTAGTGCTGTAGCTAAGAATTCAAGTATTGTATTGAACAAAGTGGACATACTTTTCTTGTTCCTGATTTTAGGGGAATTGCTTTGAGTTTCTCCCCATTTAAGTTGATATTGTCTACAGGATCGCTGTCAAAGCCTTGTTATGTTGAGCTATGACCCTCTAAGCTCTCCACAACAACATCATATGTGTGTGTGTGTGTGTGTGTGTGTGTGTTGTAATCAAAGATATTTTCTGAATCTAATGAGATTATCATGTGATTATTTTCTTTTTGTTTGTTCATTGCTGAAATACAATCATTGATTTTCATATATCGAACCATCCGTGAATTCTAAAATGAAGTCAACTTGATCATGATGGATGATTTTTTTGATATGCTCTTGGCTTAGATCTGCAGGTAGTTTTTTAGCGGGGAGTAGTTTTGGATTTACATTAATAAGAGAAAGTGGACTATAATTTTCCTCCTTTGTTGGGCCTTCATATTGTTTACATATTACAATAACAATTGTCTTATGAAATAAATTTGACTTTGCTTCTTTTGTTTCCATTTTGTGTAGTAATTTTAGGATTATTGCCATTAATTATTCTTCGAAAGTCAGTTAAAATTCTGTGTTCTAATCCTCTGACCCTATGAATTTTTTTGCTTGGGAGACTTTTACTAACTTTCTATTTCACTAAGGATTTTAGGTCTATTTAAGTTGCCTATCTGATCTTGATTTAAATTAGGTAAATGGTATCTATTGAGAAAATTATCTGATTCTTTTATATTTTCTAATTTGATAGAATACAATTTTTTAATGTATTTATTCTTTTTTATTATTAATTATTTCTTTTATACTCCATATTGTATCCCCCCCAGTACACCCTCTGACTGATCCACATTCCATACCTCCTTCCCATCCCCTGTCTCCACATGGATGTTCCCAACCCCTTACCCCACTTGACCTCTAAATGCCCTGGGGCCTCCAGTCTCTTGAGGATTAGGTGCATCATCTCCTGAATGAACATAGACCAGGAAGTCCTCTACTGTATGTGTGTTGAGGGCCTCACGTCAGCTGATATAGACTGCCTGTTTGGTGATCCAGTGTTTGAGAGATCTCAGGGGTCCAGATTAATTAAGACTGCTGGTCCTCCTACAGTGTTGCCCTTCTCAGCTTCTTCCAGTCTTCCCTAATTCAACGACAGGGGTCAGCTGCTTCTATCCATTGGTTGGGTGCAAATATCTGCATCTGCCTCTTTCTGGTGCTTGCTGGGTCTTCTGGAGTGGGGTCATGTTAAGTTCCTTTTAGTGAGTGCTCCATAGCCTCAGTAATATTGTTAGGCCTTGGGACCTCCCCTTGAGCTAGATCGTACTTGGGGCCTATCACTGGACCTTCATTTTTCCTCTGGCTCCTCTCCATTTCTATCCCTGTAATTATTTCAGACAGAAACAATTATGGGTCAGAGTTTTGATTGTGGGATGGCAACCCCATCCCTCACTTGATGTCCTGTCTTCCTTCTGGAGGTAGACTCTATAAGTTCCCCCTCCCTACTGTCTGGCATTTCATCTAAGGACTCCCTTTGAATCCTAAGAGTCTCTCACCTCCCAGGTCTCTAGTGCATTCTGGAGGGTCCTACCTACCTCCTATCTCCAGAGGTTGCCTGTTTCTCTTCTTTCTGCTAGCCCTAAGGGCTTCAGTCCTTTACCCTCACCCAAAACCAGATCAGAATACAAATTTTTAAATTGCATTCTTCGGATTCTCTAGTTTTCCTTGGTTTCTGTTGTCATAGACCTGGACCCTGTATTTTCTGATTTTGTTCCTTTGCATATCCTCTGTTCATGTTATTGTTAGCTTGGATTCAGGTTTGTTTATTTTGTTGATTTTCTAAAATAACCACTCTGTTTCATTGATTATTTGTATTGTTCTCTTTGGTTCTATTTATTGATTTAACTTTAGTTGATTGTTTCTTGTATGCAATCCTCTTGTCTTCCTTCACCTCTGCTTACTTCTTTTTGTTCTAGATATTTTTGGTGTGCTATTAATTTCTTAGTATGACCTTTCTCCAGTTTATGTTTTCTTTCCTTTCTCTCTCTTCCTTTCTCTTTCTCTTCCTCTTTCTTCCTTCCTTCCTTTCTTCCTTTCTTTCTTTCTTTCTTTCTTTCTTTCTTTCTTTCTTTCTTTCTT
>JADRCD010235035.1:32519-67492 GCA_019843815.1 Montemys delectorum
GAGCTAGGGGATTGGGGTTAGGCATGAGCTAGGGGATTGGGGTTAGGTGTCTTTTTATTTCAGTTGCCTCCTGTCTTCCCTCTTCTAAGAAGACTTGTTGCCTAAGTTAAAGTTAAGTCTTATGATTTTATACAATAACAATTAAATTTAGTATCTAATTTCTTGAGTATGAACTATTTATAGAAGAATTAAGAATGATTTTATTACTCTTTCATAGTGGTTCCTAAAGAAAATATAGATTAAAAGGCAATGCATAAAATGTTTTCAACTTGATTTATTTAACATGTATTTATAATGTACCCAGCATATGTGCAATGAGGGACAATGCACACATCATCTCTAGTTTATCATGAAAATATAGCACTAAACTCTAATTTATCTCAATTTTAAGCTCACGATTAAACCTTTATTATATTTCTTATTACCCAGTTTCTGTGCTTACCTTCCAAAATGACCAAAATTAATCACAATAAAATGTTAGCATATTGTTAAATTCTTCTGTTCAGTAATCTTTCAAAAATGCAATTTTATTATCCTATCTAATACATTGAGTTTTGCGATAAAGGAATGGGAGAAGAGAGTATAAACTAAGAAACCTAGCAGAGGCAGGATACAAATGAAGGTGCTTTACTGCTGTATATGATGCGTTCCCATTATACTCTCCCCTCAACATAGACAGCATCCTTTCTATCAGTCCAAATGTGCAAGAACAGAATCTCAGTCATTTACTTCCAAGAGTTACTTCATCAGTTTGCACCTGCAGCCTTCCTTGTAGTCAGACCTTCTTATTGCAAAACTCAGAACTTTACCATATGTCTTCAGGGTCAGCAAAGCAAGGGTCAGAGAATATAACGGCTCAGGAATTGATCCTTGTGTTTCTACATATAAATGTTAATTGTAACTTCTATGAGTACTCCCTAAACCAAAATTGTCACATGCTTTCAACCAATAGAAGGGAATACAGAGTTCAATCCTATAACATGCCAATCCTATAATATACTAAAACAATGAAGAATACATTTTCATGGAGGGGTCTGTAATATCAAAGAAATAATTTAAAAGTAACTCATTTAATGCTATACCAATCAAGAGACGATACAAATCTGTGAAATTTATAATGGAGATTATTTAATGGGAACCTTGCTTCCCTTTAGGGAAAAGACATTTAACTTTGCATTTATCTATAACGAGGTGCTTCTCTAAAGTGTTTGGGTGCTTGACTTGTAGCCATTTCAGGTTTTTTGTTGCTGTTGTTGTCATTATTGTTTATTTTTGAGATTGTTTTGTATTGACAACATTTTTGCCCTTCTTTTTCTTCCCAGCAATTGCTCCCAGATGCCTGTTCTCACAGTCCTTCAAACTTATGGCTTCTTTTCTTATCAATTCTTATTGCATACACACAGAGACACTCACACATACATACACACACACACACACACACACGTATATATCCAAATACATATATAACATACATACATATACATTTCCAACTGTAACTTACGGAGTGTATATACTATTACCTGTTTGAATGTTTTCCAGTTTCATCATTTGGCACTGAGTAATCAATTGATGTGCTCTTCTGTGGGGAAGACTATTTCTCTACTTCAAGCTTTCTTCACTTAACTATGTGTAGTGTTGCTATGAACCTACCTTTATGTAGAGGCCTTGTAGACTTTTTGTTTTTCCTTTACATGTCCTGACCTTGTCTTGATCTTGTTGAGCTCATGTTTGGGCAGTAAAGTTGGTGTGACTTTATGGATGTGATTTCCGATGATACTAGGAGACATAGTTTCACAGCAAAGTCCTTGGTCCTCTGGCTTTTATAGTATTTCCACATGATCTCTGTTAGTGTTCCATGAGCCTTAGGTTTGGCGGCATTTTATAGATGTATTCACTGCAACTGTTTTACACAACTTTAAATATTATTGGTTGTAGTTTTCTATACTGGACTTCATCTGTTGCAATCCATGGTCTACATCTGTTTCCTTGATGAGGAATGAGGATTAGAGCCACCTGTGTGCATAAGGACAGATGTTTATAGACAGTTGTTAGGGAATATGCTGGCTTGATAAATTAGAGTTGTAGATTTTCCTCAAGTAACAATGATTTCATTTGTACTGATTATTTACCCAGGTGTCTAGTTCTAAGCACTACAGAAGAATGTAGGAGGAGAGTGAATGTGAGTATTGGGACATACCTGATCTGTGTAAGTAAAAGCAAAAAATGAGGGGCTCTGTATGTCAGTCATATGGGAGCAAATATACACAGAGGAGGGACGTAAGCAAAATATCAATGTGGATAGCTGAAAGGCCATAATAATAACATATACTACTAAACAACAGCCCACGACACTAATGCATGTAATTCAGTATATAAATATGGATATATACTTTTAGGAAACTCTTTTTCATCTAGGCTCACCATGCTCCTATAAAGAATAAAAGTACTCCTTGACAATGTCCCAAGATCAAAAACAAGAAGTTCTCTTTTGAGTTGTTGGCTATGGCTACGTAGGATACTCCAAAACCAGCCTATTACTCCTGCCCTGGGTTATATCCCAGAGATGGAAACTAAGGCCCTATTGCTTAAGAGACCATGCATTTTAGAAAGAAGGTCTAGAGACAGCTGAGCCTGAATCGACCTGAGTGACTCCGTCCTGAATGCTTACTTTCATGGTGGTGCACTGTCATGCAGGCATGCGAAGAAGGTAGGCAGCCATTTTTGTCTTTATATTTAATCTCTTTAACTCTTCATAAATATTAAATAGATTAAAAATGTATGGCTTGAAGTTCAACAGTTAATTGCATTCTATGTGGAGTCAGTTTCTTTTATCTTCTCTGAAAATGATATCAAAAACATGTCTAAGGAGTATGAGGCTAGGGAGAACAGTGCCTGAGACACTCCGTTAGGTACCTCAGCTCCCCTGTCCTAAACACGTAAGGCATTAGTTTTTAATGTGGCCTTCCTTTATGCGTGGTTACTTTTCCCAGTCATCTCCTTACTGTATTTACTGACTTGCTTACTTTTCAGTTATAAGATTTTAAGGCTGGTAAGGTCATTCAGTAAGGTGCTAACCCTAACAAGCTGGCTTTCATTTTCTTCAAGAATTACCTGTTGGGAAGAAAGAACCAATTCAAGCACATGAAGTGGGCACACACACTCACACACAGCCAATAAATGTGTTTAAAAAGTTTTTATAGAAGACATCGTTCAAGCAAACATTAGAGCAATAATTTAAGTTTTCTGAGTAAGTCCTTGATAGAAATTTTCTCCTATGGGTTTAAGATTCGGAAACATGTACACTTAAGTAACCCTCTTATCACATTTAGATGTATTATTTGAACAACTTCACGAGGGCTAGAGAGCTGATTAGAGCCGTGAAGAGCGTTTGTTGCTCTTGCGGAGGACTTACGTTTTGCCTTCCGTCCCCATGTGGTTGCTAACAGCCATCTGTAAATACAGTTCCAGAAGATTTGACCTCCTCGGGAACTCGGGAACGGCATGTGCAAGGTACACAAGAAACGATTGGAGGCAAAACATCTGTGTACATAATATATATTAATATCAAATAAAATAACCTCCTGAGATAGCTAGCCTAAAACTCATATTCAACTCAATTCTGATTAATGGATATTTGATACTGGCAAGGTGACAGGGAAGGAGACTTGCCGAGGGAGATGAGTACACTTTCTGAGAGCTTAGTAGTTTACAGAATCCCATACACAATTCACAACCACCGTCCCCATGAGCAATGGCTTGTAAAAGAATGCTTAGAATGCAGGTAATCAGGTTCTGAAAGTGACATAGAGAACTATATTTGGCTTGATCAATCCACAATCAGGTCTGGGTATGGCTCTAATACCTGTGTTTTCAGTGCATGTTAAACTTCTTTTCCTACATATTCTCCTTCCAACTTTAATCTTTACTGCTGCTGCTTTTGAAGACACTCATGGGCATTACATCTTAACTATTCTTATTTTTGGTCCTTAGAACAGATTTGACTCATGTTGTAGATTGTAGTACTTCTACCCCCTCGTTATATGTTACAATACAATGACATTAGCAGTCCTTGATTAACCTTATATAGTAGAGAAATGGCCCCATGTGCATATCCTACTAATCCTATGAGGTTTTAGGTATTAGGATCAGGGTTCAGGCCCATTTATTGTGTAGGACCCTGGGGAGGACTCTGCATTTTTGTGTTTACGAAAACCTATTTAGTAGCTAGGGCATAGCTCAGTAAAGTACATGCCATACAACCATGAGGTTTGGATCTTATGCACCTAGCAGTCTCAGTGCTGGTTATTTCTGCTCTTTATTGGAAATTTGAGTTGGACTATGTACTGAATATTTATGTTCTCCACTCTACATGCTAAAATGAAACCAAGATATAATGGTATTTCAAGATAAGGCTTTAAAAATATTTTATGCAAGTGTTGCCTTTTAGATGAGATACACCTAGAAGACAACCAAATACAAGTCACAAAAGAAGCTTTCACTAGAGATTGGATCAGCTTAGGTCCTGCTCATAGATTTCTTGGCCTGGTGAACTTGAGGAATAGATTCTGTCATAAGAGCCAACTAATTGTTGGTATTTAAAGCTTGAACTAATCACAGAGCCTACAATAATAATAACAGCATCATCTTTAAAATTGATCCTTTAGTAATTCAAATATTATAATATTATTTTATACTAGTTTCTCAGCAAGGTAATATTTGGAGAAGTAGCTACTGTAGTAATAGAAATATGCTTTCAATAACATTTTTGATGGAAAGGGAGAATGGGTTCTTTTTTAGATATTTTCTTTATTTACATGTCAAATGTTATCCTCTTTCCTGGTTCCCCTCTGAAAAACCCCTACCCACTCCCCTCTCCTCCTGCTTATCAACCCACCCAACCCTGCTCTCTTTCCCTGGCATTCCCCTGCACTGGGGCATAGACCCTTCACAGGAACAAGGGCCTTTCCTCCCACTGATGACTGACAAGGCCATCCTATACTACATTTGCAATTGGAGCCTTGAATCCCTCCATGTGTACTCTTTGGCTGGTGGTTTAATCCCTGGGAGCTCTGGGGGTTACATTGAAAGAAAATGAAAACTGCAAACAGAACCTAACTCAAAACATCCAGGAAATCCAGGATACACTAAGAAGACCAAACCTAAGGATAACAGGTATAGAAGAGAGCAAAGATTCCCAACTTAAAGGGCCAGTAAATATCTTCAACAAAATTATAGAAGAAAACTTCCCTAACCTAAAGAAAGAGATGCCCATGAACATATGAGGTTTTTTTTTTCATTACTTTTCTCATTGTTGAGAAAAAAATCTTGGACAAAGTCATCTTAAAGTTAAAAAAATGGTAATTTTTGACTCAGTTTGATATCACAGCCTGTTCCAACAGGGGCTGCTTCTTGCCATGAACATGAAGAAGTCACATTGATCCAAAGTCAAAAAGAATAGAACAGTGGCAAATGCTGATGCTCACCTTTCTTGCAGGACTCCAACTAATAGAATGGTACCTGCCACATTGAGAGTAGATTTTCCCACCTCTATTAACCTAATCTAGCTAATCCTTCATAGATATATCCCAAGGTTTGCTCCACTGATGACTCTAGTTCCTGCTGACATTTTCATTTTTATAGCATTATAGCAATAAAATAAGTTGCTGCTGTTGGATATACGTACATGTGTTTTTATTTCTATGGGAACATGTGCAGGTAAATGTGCACAGATATATAGTGGTCAGATCAATGTAAAATGTGTCCCTCAATGGTTTTCAACCTTATATTTTAAGATAGTATCTTCAATCCTGATCTTGCTTGTCAGAGTCTCATAGAACAAGTAGGATGTAGACATAATTTCATATGCTATTTGAGTACTAGGTGGTTTTTTTTTTTAATGTTGGCTTCTTGATATCACTTAGTAATGAGCATTGTGGGAAATCAGGGGCATTGGACTGTATGAAGGTTGGATGCAGAGTCTGTGCATTCATGTCCTATGTGGTTTTTCATGCCAAGGTACACTGGTATAAGAAAATAAGAGATAAACTCATGTGTGCGGAGGGTATGCATATGCTTATCCCAGACCTTACAATATTGATAGATGGACCTATGGAAGTGGTAGGAGAGAAAGAGCTTCAAATCATCACACCTTAATTTGAGACCATTTTGTTGCAGTGCTGTTTCCTAGGGAAGAGTAAAGTGGAATGCCTGTGAAGCGAGTGACAGGCTATGTCAGAGAGATTTGGTTGGTTTTCCTGTCTTCTGATAGAAAACAAGCACACCGAGTCACAAAAAGGCAAGAAATTGATGCTGAGTCTTAAGACAATTTTAATTGCTACTGGGAACCTGAAGCTGCTTTTAGGGCTTGAATTAAAATGAAAACACAGTAACTGTCCAATTCTAGCAGAGTCTTGATGCAGCCTCTGAGACAATTCCTGCATCTCCATCCTCCCCAGTGCATCCTTCCAATTAACCCCAATTCCCAAAGGCCCCGTCCTGTTTCTTGCAAATTGTTTCCTGAGACCTTGAATAGCTGGACCAACACTACTGTCTAGGGGAATAATTATCCTCAACTTGAATTTTTTTTTTTTTTGTCTAAGGAGACCTCTAGTCAGGAAAAAAAATGTTCTTATATTTGAGTTTGAAGTTATAACATCAAAACTCTGATAAACAACAAAGCTGCCCCTATTCTTTTCAACTGGTAAGAGACAAGCAAGTATGATAATCCAAGTGTATAAACTGAACTATGGAAGAGAAACTGGTCAAATCAAAGGCTAAATCGCTATACAGTACCAGGAACCCTTTTGACCTAGTGATATTACTCTAACACTATATTTATATGCCTTGACTCTACATATTGCATGAATAATTACTTACTAAGCTGTTTTGGAAACTTGGTACAAAATAACTTTTCCAAATGTTCCTAATTTTTTATTGTCTCCTATATTTAGGGGTTACTTTGGCAAAATATTGAGCATTTCATCTCCTTGACCTGCCACACAAGCACATCTTTCTCTACAGTTCTAATTTCTAACTCCCGTTGAGAACCATTGTGTGAAGGCATTGTCAGCCTTCCTTGCCCACTGGGTCTCCAGTTTCTCTTCTTAAGCTTCCAGCTGAGCCAATTAGCAGAGCATGTGGTGTAAGTTTGCAAAGTGAATGTGGTAGCCAAGTCCTGAAAATGTGGCCTAAATGCTAATTGGCCTTCAGACAAGTTCTTGGGTGTGAGTGCTGGTGCTTGAATAAATGCAGCACACATGCTGCATGAGTATTAATCTATTTACTCCTGAAGGTTATGGCATTCCATATACATTGGAAAAAAATATATATGAAAGGACCTGGAATGCTCTACAAATGATGTAAAAAAAAGTTAGTGAAAGATTGAAGGTAAATAAAACAAGTGAGTAACTTGAAGTTTAACTGAGAAGAACAGGGGTGCGGCTAGATTTTCAAGCATATGGCTCATCCCAGCCAAAGGTATGAACCGCTTGCTTCTCCTTGCTTCTCTCAACACTTAGCCTTCATTTTCAGTGAAAAGTGCTATTTTGTGTGAACAGACTTTTTCTTTTGTTATTTCCCACCAATTTTGGCTGTCCCTAAAAGTTTCTCCTCAGAGGGTGTGGCCTCCCATCCAAATTGGAATGAATTCTACAGTTTACTCTCAGGTGTTCTGCTCTGCTTGTTATATCTTCATGTGTATAGATTCCCTTGGAAGTCAGCAGGAACCTTCTATAAGTTTCCTTGCAGATCACCTGAAGAGAGAAATTTTATAACAATTGGCACCCTACAAGGCTGGAATCTCTCAGAGCTTTTGTTTTATCACTGATTGAGTGAAAAAAAAAAAAAAAAGGTCACTAAATTATTTTTTATCTGTTATAAGGATTAAACCACATACTTAAAGGGAAAGAAATTTCTTCCAATTCATATACCTATACAAAGCTGGAAGATCTGAATTTCCAGCTTGCTTCTCTGTCACTTATAACATGACCCTGCCATGGGAGACAAGAGTGGTCCCAAGGTTTTATCTTACCAGCAGAATGGAAGTGTGTTCCAGACAGTTTCATAGAGGCTTGTGGTGCTGTAAGTTTTATTTCAGGGTGGGCTCAGGAAGGTTAAATGATTGTTTGAAGGCTGTGTGTATAGCCACATGTTACAGGACAAAAACTTCAAATAAGTATCAGCTGACCTGCGCTGTCTCAGCTTAAAATGTGTCATGAGAATTTCATGCACCAGTATAATAAAATATGAACGTATCTCCCATTTCACTCTCTTAGAATTACAAAAGGTTCTGTGTTGGACATCCACTGAATCACAGAAATTTTACCATGGGTCATATCTTCAATGAAGAATGATTGACCATGTCCTAGCCAGCACCTTCTTTTATTTTAAGTATCCTCATGCATCAGTTTCTGCTCCAGTAGCCTCCAAAGCAACTGATCTTCACATGCCTCTAATACTTAAAAGCCTTCATGCACTATGAACTTCCCTTTTCACTGTCTAGAGAATGTCATGTCCATCACATCTTACCCCAAGTACTCACCCCCCTGAAAATTCCCTTGTTTTTCACCTTGATGAAAAATCACTGTGTATGTTAGAAACTATACTACCAAATTTATTAAAATGAGAAGAAGATGCATTGCTCCTAAATGTCAAAGCCCATATTTTTATGAGACCTCATTTCTTCAGGTTTTTTACATATGTGAAATGAGTGATACAGGACTGAACCACCAACCAAAGGCCATCCACACATATGTAGTTGGATCTAGGCCTTTACACACTTATGTGGCATATGTGTAGCTTAGTCTTCATTTGGTTCCCAAATTACTTGAGTGAGACCTTTTCCTAAAGGTCTTGTTGCTTGTCTGTGGAACTCCTTCCATTAACTCTGCTGTTTTTTGTGGCCTCATGTGGAGAAGAATCCAGCCCTGCAGAGACTTTAAGTGAAAGGTTGGGGCATACCCAGTGGGCCCTCCACTCTCTCAGAGGAGAAGGGGAAGGGGATGGAAAGGGATAGAATTGAATGAGGGACTGTGGGAGTGAGAACAAGAAGGGAGGACAGCGATTGGGATATGAAGTGAATAAATAAAAATAAATGAATAATAAAATAGAGTAAATATCTCCTTGTCTGTCAGCCACCCCTATTAAATAACCACATGTATGCCTGCCTTGTTAGATCACCTAATGAAACAGACTTGTATTGCACTGGCCAGTTGGCATTTTGGCCAAGTAAGAATGGAGCTGTTTCTCTATTTCCTATACTTGCTTTGCCAAGTGGTTTTTCCCATCATAATTTGGGCTTTAGCAAGAACAGAAACTTCTTGCTGAGCAGATCAACTAACTTCTCTCATATATCATGCTTTCATCTGAAGACTAAAAAGGGTCATTCCTGGTCCAGCTAGGTTTAAATCAGTGACCTGGTCCTTGTGCATATCCTATTACCAAAGCCCAGCAGTACAAACCACAGTCTATCTAAGTGTTTGCATGGAACCTAACCCTGACCAGAGATTACGCAGTTTGGGCTGGCAAAGGCAATTCTGTCCATTTACAAACATCTGCCAGGAAGGTCATATGCAGCCTGACCACTTCCTGGCTTCTGATTATGCAGACTGCTTCAGTTGCAAGTAATATGTCCAAGGAAAATCAATGAAAAGGAAAGCTCAAGTTAATGTAGACATGTCTGGAAGTTGAATCAAATTCCTAAAAGCTGAGATTTCTTAGTCTTTTTCCCAAAGATGTTGAACCAGGAATGTTTTATACGAGTGAGGGGAAGCCATTTCTAATTCTCACTTCTATTCAAATACATAAAACAGTGATCAAGATATGGAAGGGAGGGAGAGGGAGGGATGGAGGAAGGGAGGGGAGGTGGGAGGGAGGGAGGACGAGGAGCGAAGGAGAGGGATGAGGAGGGGGGAAGAGAGAGGGAGACAGAGAGAGGGAGAGAGGGAGAGAGAGGGAGAGAGAGGGAGAGAGGAGAGTTCACTGCTACTTCATTCAAAATTCAGACATTTGTTCCTTTTTCCATAAAGAAATTGTTTTCACTTAAGCAATAGGCCAACAAAATATGGAACATTTGATTTAATTTTTCTTTTCATGAAAAGCTATGCTAGCACTCAAGTTATTTAAAAGAAAAGTCCCTCACAATAATGTGTAGTTTAAGCAGTGAAAGCAGCAGAGACTATCAGATTCCATTTCAGAGTATTGGAATGAAATGTTCCTTCACATTGGGTCAGTGAATACTTACTGTTACCATCCATACAGTTCTGGGCTCCTACAGAACTCATTCTCTCCATCTGATCCACCGAGCTGTGTACTCTATCAAGGAGATTCCCAGTAGTGCCAAATGACCCGAACTGCTCAGGAAAGCACATTGCACACGCACATGCACAAGAATCAAAACTTATTACCATGCATTGGCTACTAAGAGAAATTTCCTCTTATGATCTACAAATATGGCTTTAATTTAGTGGAGTTTATTTTGAGGTAGTGGAAAGGGAAGATGGGATAAAGGAAGATGAAGAGTTTTAGAACGCTTTCTCATGTTAAGGAACAACATGTTTCCACTAACAGGTGTCATCTGGTTCCAACAGAACACAAACAACAAGACTGAAATCTTCTAACACATGCCAAATTCTTAGCATCTGGGGGGGGGGGGGGTGTAGTAAGGGAAAATTCCAGGGAGTGCCTTATCCAAGAGTTGGATGGGAAGTAGTATGAATGGTCTTTTTTTTCATTTTATTTTTTTAGAGGGAAAGGCTGCTGAGGATTAAATCCAGGGTCATAAACATGTTAATTAAAATCTCTACCACTGAATATCATCCCTGCACTAGTTTGATTGTTAGGTATGATAATCGCTAACAGATGTCTGATTCGTCAAAGGGTCTTGATAGGATCTGGATCATTTATTGAGACCATTGCACTCTGCAAGGGTATTTGTAGGGTGGTTATTAAACCTTAATCTTTTATTGAATGTATTATCAACTGCCTTAGGGCAGTTGTCTCAAATGTGATTTGTTGCCAAAGAACTGTGGTATAGAGCACATTACACATCCTTAAATTCTAATCCCACAACTTTTGCTGGTTTAAAATATTTTCTCTAGGACATAGAGGGAATGATGTTTGGACTTTTAAAGTATATGTTGTCAGAATTCTGACAGATACCTCTCTAATCTCTTTGAGTCCTCAGTCTAGGAACTCTCAGACAGGAAGGAGGACATTTAACAGCATGGAACTTTAAACCAAGCTCATCAATGGTCAGCATTCGTAACTGAGTCCAGCATCTGGATGATGGCAGCAGGACTCAAAAACATGGATTAGATCCATTAGGTTGACCACTGTAACTGAGGAAAAGCTATTAAACTGATAGCCCTTGGAGCAAGAAAAGCTTCTCAACTCATATGTCAACTCCAGAAGCCACAAAAGTAATTGTTGTTTTATGTGCATGATGAACATGATAGACATCTGAACAAAGTGTCCTATAACAATGGAAAAACATGATTCAGCACAAGAGAATGGTCACCTGGCTCTCATCTCTTTACTGACATTAAAAATAAAATTGAATCACAGATAAATGTTGCTATGTGAAAATTTTCCTCTATCTGTCTCTTCTCTAGCTGAGGACAAATTAGAATTTCTGTTCCTTCTTTTTTTTAATCTTCTTGTTTCAAGTGCAGTTCCAATGGTAGGGCATTTTCCAACTTAAGAATCATTGAGGAGAGTACGAAGAACTCACTGTGCATTTCTAGAGAGCAAAGCATTTTACTCATTACTGGGAAAGTCTATGAGTGACCTGCCCTATTAGACATGTAGGTGAAGCTCAATTGTGATACACTGGGAAGTTGATATGTCCTCTCTTGGCTATTTTTTTCTACCTATTACAGACCACTAATTAACATGATGACAAGTAGAACCATGTTTGGGTTCTGAATTTAAAAAATATCAGCATGAGACTGTGTACTTACTTTGTAAGACAATGTGCTAAAATATGAATATTTCTCAATCCAATGTCAGTTCTTTCAAATCTTCAAAATATTCTCATTAGTAAAGATGTCATACAACCTCAAGAAAATGTGCACAAAGTGGCTTAAAATGATTCCTTGCATACTGATGTTACAGACGTCATTAATAATTTTTAAAAATCATGATATTCCAAATAAAACTTGATCTATCATTAGAGTGGTAAAACAAATATCTCGTTTTGTGCCTCATTTTTCCCTATTTGGACTTTTGACAGCTAAAAGAATGACTTACAGATTTGTACATTATTTAACTAAAATGTAAGTTGAAAATGATTCAGTTTAATGTTATATTACAAATACAACCTGGTAAAGTTTTCTTAAGTGAAACTCACTGGCCTATACTTTACATACAATAGACTTTTGGATGGTCATGAGGCCAGTTACATTTTTAAAACATTTTACTGTAAACAATATGAGAATTGTTTTGTATATTATTGACCTTCAAATTTAATACTAAATACAATAAATAAAATATGAATTGAAAACTAAATGATGGTGAAGGAATATATAGTCAAATCCAAGGATGAGCTGGAGATATGTCTCAGTGAATATATTGCTTGCTACATAAGCGTGAGGACCTGAGTTCATATGCCCTTAGACTCACAAGAATGCTGGGTAAGACCCAGTGTTCCTGGAATGCAAATGTTGGGTCAAGGGGATTCTTGTGGCTTAATGACCAGTCTTTCTAGCCAAATGTCAAGATTCAGTAAGAAATCCTGTGCCAAGAAATAAAAGTTATTGACAAAGTTATTCTTACATCAACCTTCATCATCTACATGCACTACATGCAACTGCATAGGGGAACACAAATGGAGTCTCTCTCTCTCTCTCTCTCTCTCTCTCTCTCTCTCTCTCTCTCTCTCTCTCAAATTCTTGAGTTTGTTATTATGGCCATAATTTTCATCAAAATATTTGAGTTACTACTGAAAATACAGCTGATAAAAAGGAAGAAGATATTATGAAGACAAATAGGGGATATGTTTGTTGGAAATTGGGGGAATTGTATTCAGCTAATTTTTTCATATAATAATTTTGTAATTATTTCTATATATTTTATTTTATTACAATTTAATAATAATAAGTATATAGATGTCATTTAATCAGACCTAGCTTGCTGTTATAGTTTTTTTAAAACTTGGGTAAATATAATGGAGGGACCGAAACTTTATTATTACTTATACATAATTATCTTTAGAATTGTTAGTACCATTAACAAATTACAGTTATTGTGCACTGAGACATAAATATTGTTATGGAAATAAATTATGCATAACTTTTGTACATGTGATACTGACATTATTATGTTACAATCAACCTCATCCCATGTACAAATCAACATCTCATAGAAAAACAAAGTAAATTCACAAAGACATATTTATGTTTAACTTCTACTGAGACATTGGGATGTGATTCCTTGAGGAAATGCAAGAGGATGGACAGTAAGAAAATAGTTTGTAAACATTATAAAAACAAATTAGCAAAACCTGGAAGAGCTGTGACAAAATGGTTGAAGAACAAAGGGAAGATCTCCCCAGTTTGTACTCTGTATCACTTTCCACATTTTGTTTTTTACTAACAGTCACTGTCATTCAATGCTCTAAATATTGATCCACTTCCCCCTAGGTTCTGACTATACTGTGTATGCCACAGGAAATGAATCTCACTTTATTGTTCTCACTGGTCTTAACTACATCATACTGAAATTGTAACTTACAGCTCACTATTTTCCTCCTGCTTGTGATCTTCTTCTCAGGGACGAAGATTACATCTTTACTTTACCAGCCTTATTATCACAGGAATCAGATACATCCAACAAAATGGCAGCAGGAGTTTCTGTATGTTTTAATTTATTTAATGCCTCAAAGCCTAAGGAAGTAGGTAACAACACATCCTGTTAAGAGGACTGATATAGAATTGCATGCAACTGAAATGCCCAGCTGGTCCTGTAATGATCCACAGCCATGCTTAACTTCAGAGACTGTAAGAATGGCTGAAACAGTTAGAAAACAGTACTTAAATAAGACTACTTACAGATAGAGAAGTGCTATGTATTTTTTTCTCATAAAAGTGAACAAAACTATAACTAGTTTCCTGTTGTCTGCTTTCCTGATTGGATGGAGAAGAAGCATATATGCATACAACAGTAACACCTGGTGTCTTTCTTCGTATCTGGCTTATTGCTGAGATGCAAACTAATCCAGTGCTATTACAGAAGCAGCTAACATTTCTGTATCCTTATGATAATTTGGTATGTATTTCTAAAGTAGTCTATGTCGGCATTTTGGCTTAGAAGAGTCAGAGAAATGGTATAGCTTGTAGCTCACTATTGTAATGGCTGAAAGAACAGATGTATAATGGATAGCAATAATGTAAGCTCAGGGAACTGTTCAGCCTATGGACAGTTCTGTTTCTTGTTTGTTGACTTTGCAAAATTACTGTATCACGTATGGTGAAGTACTAAGCTTATTCTAAATAAAACATCCTAGATTTTCCTTTTAATATGCTACAAGTTTGAATGAGCTAAAAGGGTCATGTCTATACCTTCCTACTGCTTCTCCCAGCTTTTTAGCTAACCATTAATTTAGTTGGGAACAAATTTTGCATACAGAATTGGAGTCAAACATTTTGCAATGACCTGATCAAGTGAATGTTATCCCGGATGGGTCTGATCTAATTAGATATAAGTATGTGACTGAACTCTCCATTACATGAGATAATCCAGCTTTGGTTCAGTTTCCATTTACCAGTCATTCAAAGAGCATAAGGCAATCTCATTGTAAATAAATATGTTAAAGTTATTTAATGTTATATTCTTATTTATATATGCATACAATATGTATATTATGTGTGTAATATATATCCTTAATTATTGTTTCTTAGTTGCATCTCATTTGTATAAAACATGTGTATACATAAATAATTTAAAAATATTTGAGATTTTCGAAGTTATTTTCCATATTAATTCTGCCTTAAAGAATGTCTCTATGAACAATAGCAAGAAAATAAGCAAAAATGAAACACTAGTTTGATGAATCTCCTTTAAACTATGACCTTGGATTCCTGAGTTCATTTCCTGAACTCACAGGGTCTGTAGAGCCTGTTTGGATTCTGAGGTCCTACTAAGAGATTCCTTTGCTTACAATGGCAGGGTTGTTTGTTATACTGTTTCATACATGTGTCTCTTTTCTAAAGTGTTGTGCCTTGCTTAGGTTTTTGCTCTAACTTAAAAATTAAGGAAGCTTATTGAAATTTTCAGTTGTTAATGAAAAAAAATCTTTAAAATACCTGCAACATGTCTGAAAATATAAAAAGTCTTAAGACTTTTGAGTAAATAAACATTTGTCTCTATTTGGAAATGACATGTGCCACAGATTGACTCAATAGAACCCAGAATAGAAGACTGGAAATCATTCAGAATGTACTTATATATCTGGTGAGGCAATAAAACAGCTACAATCATTGTTGTCAAAACCCACCAATCACAGCATCTGAGGATGTGAACTTCTTGTTTCATCAAACACAAAAAGATTGTCCTTGATATCTTGTGACTACACAGAATTACATGGCTATCACTTGTGGTGAGAATAATAACCGATCCTGTTTTCAGGCTAGGCTGAAAGTGCATTGTTGAGTCCAAAAGTGGTGTAAAAAAAATTGATAGCTTTCATATTTAGTTATGTTTCTCAGATCCAACCATTAGATTGAGGCTGGCATTAAGACTACTCAGGAAATTCTGTGGCTGTTCAATGGAGATAACTACCATGTGTGACATTCAGACTGTTCTTGGGTACCCTCAGTATTCAGCCTTACCTATTGTTTGTCTTGTTTTTCTTTTCTTTTTCTCTTTTCTTTCTTTCTTTTTTTTTTGTTGTGTTTTTTTGTTTTGTTTTTTTTGTTTTGTTTTGTTTTTTGTTGTTGCTGTTGTTTTTAAGATGGGGTTTCTCTGTATAGCTCTGGCTGTCCTGGAACTCACTCTGTAGACCAGGCTAGCCTCAAACTCAGAAATCTGCCTGGCTCTGCCTCCCAAGTACTGGGATTAAAGGCATGTGCCAACACTGCCTGGCCATTTATCTTGTTTTTTAATTACCAATTAGAAGTTTTCATTAAGAAAATAAGACAAGATGAGTTCTTAATATGTAATAAACGTAAATGTTATTAGCTTTAAGTGAATTTGTAAAAGTGTCTGCCCATGAATATATGTAGTTTGTTATGGTACAACTTAACTCAGGCATGCACTAATTTATTTAAAAATAAATCAATTTCAATTTATTTATGCAAATACTTAACACTTTCTTAAAACTTTTTTGGGACTTTTGTATTACAAAGAAACAAGAAAATGGCTTTATTCTTTCTGTAATCTGCCCCGCAGCTCACACACATTTCACTCTTGTAATCCTGGCTTCATACCTTCTAATTCTGTACTTTATCTTTGTTGTCTTGGTTCCTTCTGGGTGGCTCCCTAGTCTTTGCTGCCCAATATGCTTCTGGGCAGCCCTTCTGAGGGCAACCTTCCTTCTCACATACATTTTGGGAAATTTTCCTTCTGCATCTCTAAATCTGACCCATCTCTCTATGAATTATGGCAATTCCCTCTTCCTCTTTTCCAGTTCCTAGTTTGCACAATCTAAAAGTTCTGCTGCTCTCTCTCTCTGCCCAGTGAGTTGGTTTTGGCTCCTTATTGATCAATCAAAAACCAGTTGGGTCAAGGACCTTCAGCATTTCCATGTGCAGATTCCTGATTAATTCAAAGCATTAGAAATAATCCCCCAAGTCTCACCTTTTCTGTCCAAACGAAAACAAAACAAAAATGCTTCTCTTTCAGGTGCCAATTGAGCATAGCCATAAAATTATGTAAGTTACAAAGTATGATATACAATTAACATCCAATCTATTATATTTGTCAAAGAGATAAAATACTCTACCATCTATCCTAACTAAAGAAATTATAATTCTGTACTTCAACTATGTTCTAACTTTAGCCTGTATCACCATCTGAAAACCATCCTTTTAATTCCATATCAACTTTCTCAATGCTAAACAACTTGAGTTTGATTTTGAAACTATGACTAGTATTCAACCCCATCAGAAATCCAAGAACAAATTAAATATTCCCTGAATATTTAGGAAGCACAAAAACATAACTTCTAAAAGTTAAATAAATTGTAGAGACACCTGACTACCTGGAGAGTCCCCTATTCCTCAAAATGTTGGAGCATTTGTCTTCAGCCTTTTGGCCCAGAGTCATCTAGCAGACCCTGAAATGAAATAGGATATGAAGGACTACTTACACCATTTTGACAGAGCTTATCAGTCAAATATCTCACATGTGTTTTTCCTTTTTGGACAGTATTTTGTCTATAGGTGATATAGGCCATTTCTTCTCAGTGCTTAACTTGCCATGATGAGTAAACTCACCTAGAGATAAAGATTCTCAATATCTTCTTTGAACCATGAAGGGAGTACTGTCAGGAAATGATAGGTCGCTCATCAAAATTTCTAGTAATAATGAAATGATTAATTATCAGATTCTCTGGACTTCTCATGTTTTTAAGACAATATATATAAAGATTTTCATTGGTATAAATCTTTGTATATCAATACAAAATTTGAAATTAATATTGTTACTCTTTGATAGGCATTGTGCCTATGCAACTCACATAAGAACACAAGGCTTTGATTCAGCCCTTTTATAGAGCCTATTACAAACTGTTTAGGATAATTAAGTAATGTAAGTTAAGGGCCAGGTAGTAAATTTATGGTTATTTTAGATTCTGATTTAATTATAATAAAGTGTTTTCATTATTATTTAAATGGAAATAGCTAAGTAATCAATGTTTTACAGTTAAGATATACTACATATGTACACACATATGTGTATATGTGTATATATGTATACATATATACATATATACACATATATATATAAATTTTGTACTGATTTTATAACTTCAATTTTACATCAATTACAAAGATATTTATCAATGTAAAATTATGGGTATGCAATGCTTTGTTCAAGAATAAAATTAATAATCCATCCTATCTTTTTACCCCCTGTTTAAAATTATGACCATTTCCAAATTATCTCTTAAAATGACAACCTATGTATAATTTGTAAAATAACCATAACTGGGCACCCAAACCCAAGGAAATGGGCTGATGACTCTCCATGGCTTCTTCCTGCTGAATAGAGGTGATGAAAAATTCTTTAAGGGGGTTGTGAGGGGTAGGAATACTAGAAAAATTGGTTAGACATTAGAAATCTAGGTTTATCATCTGTTATCCAGTCTCTATATGCTTAAAAGGCTCAGGGCTTGATTCAAATTCTGACTGGATCTTCCTGAAAGGTTAAATGAGGTGAGGTCATCTGGAATCAGTAGCAATTCTTGAAGCTGTTCTGGAAGCAAATCTCTGGATAGCATCAGGAAGCAAGGAACTGAAAAATCAGGACGGTACCTCATCTCTGAGGATGAATCTTGTCAAAGCTGTACATTCTGTAATATATGAATCTCACAACCAAATTGTTAGTACCATTAAGATATTTCTAATGGATTGTACAGGGTGCACAGATCACATAAGGATGAACATTTACTCATTGTTTGAGCAAGTGAAAGACAACTGTCTTTTTATGAGTTAATTTTATCAATAACCAATTATAATAAATT
The DNA here is from genome assembly GCA_019843815.1 of Montemys delectorum. Classification (NCBI taxonomy): domain Eukaryota; kingdom Metazoa; phylum Chordata; class Mammalia; order Rodentia; family Muridae; genus Montemys; species Montemys delectorum. The sequence goes on from JADRCD010235035.1 coordinate 51,196, forward strand.
TTCATCCATGCAATAGGAAAGAGAGCACAAAGAATCTTAAGGATTTCATAACCAAGAAAATTGATTATCTCATTTTAGGTGAAGTTTTGGCTAGCAACTTTTTATGTCTAAGTCAGTTACTGGGCTGTTCCCATGTTGAGGAGTCAGCAGATCAAGTTACAGGTCCTGTTTGATTTTGTCAAAAATTTTTTTCCAGTAGCCAAGATCCTCAGGGGGACTTCCTCTGTCATATCTGATCCATATCAATCCTTTCCTGTCAACACAAATACAGAGCCTCTCTCCCAGAATAGCATATCCTTGGTCTAGTAATTAGAAATCATTAAAGGTATAGCTTAACCTCTCTCCTAGAGGAATTTTAATATAACCACCAAACTCATAACCACACATTTTGATAATTAAAGCAATTCAAAGCAATTAAAGCAATCTAAATTAATATTAACCATTGAGACAGTGCTTCTTCAACATCTCCTGTTTTTTGACCTATAATTTAAGATCAAAAGCCTCAATATTTTATACATTTATGTGTAGTTAAATCCTCCCTACTATGGAAATTACTATCTCTGTGGATACATATGGTAGTATGCCCCTTTCTCTATATAATTCTCCAGGCCTAAGTTTTTACTGTCTGAGATAGGTTAGGCTCTCTATACCCTGTTTTTCGATCCAATTTCTAAGGATCGAAACTCTCAATATTTATTATCTATGTCTACTTACTGTTTAAGTTTATTTCCAGGCTCTATGTCATACCAGGCAAAAGCAATCCCACTAATTTCATGTAGACCATATTCAAAGATCCAGAATATTTACCCTGGAAAGACTCTTAGATTTCTTTAAAGTATTTTTTTTATTAAATCCCTTCTCTCCTTAAAAGGAATTTAATCAAATTTATAAATCTTTATCATTTATTTATCTGGTGGCTGGAAGCAGGCAGCTTTTATTATCTGTTTTTCACTGTCTTGCTTCTAGCACCAGGACAGGGAACCAGCCAGCCTCTTTGCACAGCATAGGTTCTCAGCATCTCTAAGCTGGAACTCTCTTTCTTCAGTGGCTTTGTTCCTTTGTTCTAGTTTATGACTTGTATGGGAACCATGTGACTTGGGCTGCTAGCTGAGAAAAAACTTCTCCCCGCCTCCTAGAGTTTTATCAAATGAGTGTGTACACTCTATCCCAAAATCTCTAAATTATTTTTTCTTTATTTTATTAGCTATTTTCTTTATTTACATGTCATATGATTTCTCCTTTTCCAGCTTCCCCTCAAAAAACAAAAACAAAAACAAAAACACAACAACAAGAACAAACCCCTGTTCCCTTCTCCTCCCCCTGCTCACCACCCCACCCTCTCCCACTTACTGGCCCTGGCATTCCCCTACACTGGGGCACAGAACCTTCACAGGGCCAAGGGCCTCTCCTCCCATTGATGACCGACTTGGACATCCTCTACTATATACATGCTGCCAGAACAATCAGTCCCACCATGTGTACTCATTGGTTGGTGTTTTAGTCCCTGGGAGCTCTGAGGGTACTAGTTAGTTCATACTGTTGTTTCTCCTAAGGGGCTGCAAACCCTTCAGCTCCTTGGGTCCTTTCTCTAGCTCTTTCATTGGGGACTCTGTACTCAGTTCTATGGATGCCTGTGAGCCTCTACTTCTGCATTAGTCAGGTACTGTCAGAGTCTCTCAGGAGACAGCTATATCAGGCTAGATTGTCCTTCCTTCAGTCTCTGCTCCATAGTTACTCTCTGCAACTCCTTCCATGGGTATTTTGTTCCCCCTTTTAAGAAGGAATGAAGTGTTCACATTTTTGGTCTTCCTTCTTCCTAAGTTTCTTGTAGTTTGTGGATTGTACTTTGTGTATTCCGTTCTTCTAGGCTAATATCCACTTATTGGAGAATGCATACCATATGTGTTCTTTTGTTATTGGGTTACCTCACTCAGGATGATATTCTCTAGGTCCATCTATTCCCCCAAGAATTTAAAAAATTCATTGTTTTTAATAGCTGAGTAGTACTCCATTGTGTAGATGTACCGCATTTTCTGTATCCATTCCTCTGTTGAGGGACATCTGGGGAGTTTCCAGTTTCTGGCTATTATAAGTAAGGCTGCTATGAGCATGGTGGAGCATGTGTCCTTATTACATGTTGGAGCATCTTCTGATTATATGCCTAGGAGTGAAATAGCTGAGTCCTCTGGTAGAACTATGTCCAATTTCAGGAGGAACTGCCAAACTGATTTCCAGAGTGGTTGCATTCCCACTAGCAATAAAGGAGTGTTCCTCTTTCTCCACAACCTCTCCAGCATCTGCTGTCACCTGAGTTTTTTATCCTAGCCATTCTGACTGGTGTGGGGTAGAATCTCAGGGTTGTTTTGATTTGCATTTCCCTGATGACTAAGGATGTTGAATATTTCTTTAGGTGCTTCTCAGCCATTTGGTATTCATCAGTTGAGAATTTTTTGTTTAACTCTGTACCAAATTTTTTAATAGGGTTATTTGGTTCTCTGGAGTCTAGCTTCTTGAGTTGTTTGTATACATTGGATATTAGCCCTCTGTCAGATATAGGATTGGTAAAGATCTTTTCCCAATTTGTTGGTTTCCATTTTGTCCTATTGACAGTGTCTTCTGCCTTACAGAAGCTTTGCAACTTTATGAGGTCGTATTTGTCGATTCTTGATCTTAGAGCATAAACTATTGGTGTTCTGTTCAGGAAATTTCCCCCTGTGCCTATGTGCTCAAGGCTCTTCCCTACTTTCTTTTCTATTAGTTTCTGTGTATCTGGCTTTATGTGGAGGTCCTTGATCCCCTTGGACTTGAGCTTTGTACAATAGTGAGTTCTTGCTACTGCATTGAGCATCATTCTGTAGTGGTAATTAGCTACATTGCTTTGGCTTTAGGGGATTCGCACCCACATATCTGTCCACGAGTGATTTGGTTTCACAAATGAAATACACACACACACACACACACACACACACACACACACACGCACATCACAAACACAAACCAGTTAATTTTAAAATGCCTTGGCTTGCGCAAAGGCTGGACAGTTCTAATTCTCCCCACATCTAGTACACATTTCACTCCTATGATCCCGGCTTAACACCCTTTTGTTCTATATTATATTTTTTTGCCCTGGCTCCTCTGGACAGCTTCCTAGTCTTTGATACCCAAAATGCTTTCTGAGGAGCACATTCCTTCTTACCTATACTTCAAATGGTTTTCCTTCTAAAGCTCTAAATCAGCAGTCTCTCTCTGAATCATGGCAATTCCCTTTTCCTCTCTTCCAGTTCCTAGTCGGCACAATCTAAAAGTTGTGTTCCTCTCTCTCTGCCAAGTCAATTGGCTGTTGGTTCTTTATTGATTGATCAAAACCAGTTGTGGACAAGGTCCTTCAGATTTTTGACATGCAGATTCCCAATTAATTCAGAACATTAGAACCAATTTCTAACAACCACCATAATGTGACAAATACTCTCACAAAGCTCATTTTTTTCTTCCCTATTCTATAAATCTATGTGAGTAACTCTTCACTACAAAGACTGAGAAAATATCTACTGTATTACATAATGATGTTTTTACCTATTTTCATTGAGCCCACACACCTAGTTTACACTTTGCTAATGCAACCTTTTGACCAGGTGACTACTGAAGCCTGAGCTTAATAATGTACTGCCTCAAAAACTTGTTACAGGATCTAACCCTTTGACCTCATCATAGCAAAATAGTAATTTATGTCAGCTAAACCTTGATAACACTATTAAAATTGTTCTCAACCTTGGAACAGCTAATTAAAGGGCGAAGATTCCTATATTGCTTTACCAAGCAGGGTCCCACAGTGCCTATTATCTTCCTGATTAAATACAGTAAAATTTCCAACACAGTAGGGAAATCATCAAATGAAGCATGTTTGGCATAAGATGTGTTTATATAGGGGATGTATTAAAACAGCAGCTTTCCTCTGTCATTTAGAAAGTGAAATGACACTTTGACCCATCACTTTCTTTATATGGTGATGATCCAGATTGTGTTTTGGGAAGTTATGAAACTTGGCTGAGGTCACCGCTGGGTCCTGCAGTCTTGTCCAAGATTAATTTTTCCAATATATTTTGTGGGCGTAGAGAGGATCAGAAGGAACATGTAGGTCACACTAGTGTCTGATGAAATTTCCCTGTGACACCTGCTGCCTGTCCCACATTTTTCAATGTGGAAATCTTCTAATGGTAATGTACCAAAATATTTTGCCAGTTATATTAATTACTAATGAATAAATAAAACCCTGAAAACCCTACATGACTTCTAGATTCTCTGAGTCCTAGCTATAGCTGGGAAATAAAGACAAATTTTGCACTAAAACTTTTTTCCAACATTTCTTATTAATTAAAGGGTAAGACACATTTGGCAATGCTATTAAAGTAATTTGTAATTCCAAGACTTCAGACTGTCAACACTTGGTCAGAATAATCTCCAGTCCTTTTAATAAATCTCATGATTAGTTCACACAGTATGATGGTATTTCTTCTCTAAAGTATATGTGCTATGCAGGGAATTTTTAAAATGTTTTTGCCCTTGTGATTCAAATAATCAGTTGGGAATGAAAACCAAGTTTACATGAGCTTGAAACTTCCAAAGTTTACCCTTTTAAATAAAATAAAATAAGATATGTCATCAAGACAGATTATAAATAGTACATATACATGAATAAGTTAAGTTTTCAATTTTAAATATTATCCTTAAAAATTTGTAATTTATAAAAGGAATTAATGACTGAGGCTCTACTTTCTTTGCTGATTTATTCAAGTTTAAGGTAGATACGCTTTGATTAGAGATGCTCGATAATGGCTCATATTCTTTGCATATGTTGACATCTTATATCGTAAGTCTTCATATTTCTTTTTTTATGTTAATAATTTTTTTATTAGATATTTTCTTTATTTACTTTTCAAATGTTATCCCCTTTCCTGGTTTCAACTCTGAAAAAACACAAAAACAAAAACTATTCCCTCCCCCCTTCCCCTGCTCACCATACCTCTCCTGCTTCCTGGCCCTGGCATTCCCCTGCACTAGGGCATAGAGCCTTCACAGGACCAAGGGCCTCTCCTCCCATTGATGACCAACTAGGCCATCCTCTGCTACATATGAAGCTGGAGCCATGAGTCCCCCCATGTGTACTCTTTGGTTGGTGGTTTAGTCCCTGGGAGCTCTGGGGGTAATAGTTAGTTCATATTGTTGTTCCTCCTAAGGGACTTCAAACTCCTTCAGCTCCTTGGGTCCTTTATCTAGCTCCTTCATTAGGAATCATGTGCTCAAAAATGCCCATGCTTTTGGGAAATGTCTGACCATTCCTGGTTGCACCAATCTTTTATTTCTTACTATTTCCTCCTAGATAGTAGGACTTTTATTTATTCATTTCTATTTGTTTTTTATTCTTTTTTATCTATCCTGTATGTGTGTGTTAGTGTGTGTATGTGTGTGTGTGTGTGTGTGTGTGTACTTCTCACTATAAAACCTTATGAAACAAATCTATATAATGGATTGTTTATGTTTTATTATGTATTTTATATGCATTAATTCATTTAGTTCTACCAGCAATCCAAGAGAGCAAGAATTACTGATTTCCTTATTTTGCAGAAGTATTTTAGCTTTAGAGGAATTGAATAATTTTGGGGGGAATGTCTATATCTAATTATGTAAATCATGTTATAGTTTGCAATGAGACAATAATCCAAATAAAATGATAAATGTATATAGGAGAGGAAAAGGATCTTTGGTGTGCTTAGCAGGGCAGAGCTTCAAAATAGGAGGCTACCCTATCCTTCTGCAACCCATTTACTTAGGCTTTTCAAGTAGAACCACATCCATACATCCACACACACACATACACAGAGAGAGAGAGAGAAAGAGAGAGAGAGAGAGAGAGAGAGAGAGAGAGAGAGAGAGAGAGAAACACACAGACAGACAGATAGAGACAGAGACTAAGAGAGACAGAGAGACAGAGACAAAGGTAAACAGGCAATGAGACACAGACATAGAATGAGACCCATGTAGTTATAAAATAGTTGGGACGACACTAGACTTGACTGAAATGAATAGTCCTGATGAACTTTTCTAGCAACTTCAAACTACTGTAACAGATACTTCCTATATTTTACATGAAGAACTAAACTTAAAACATAAAAATAATCAAAGGTTATCACATTTAATATGATAAAGTTATAATTTAAGATAATGTACTGCTTAAAACTTTTATGCATTTTCAGTGATAATTAACTTTGCTAATGAATGTATTAATGTATTTAGTCAAATTTTTAGGGTTATTTGTAGGGTGTAAAAGACAGAAGCACAAAAATTATACAAAGGTACCCAAAATCGTTAAAAATATGTGTCAGGCAAGTATAGATTCTTGCAATCTGTAGTTTGTTTTTGTTTTTTTTCTTTAACCTGGGAAAAACAACAAAGCAAGAAGAAAGAAAAGAAAACATTGAGAAGATAATTATTACCATTAAATTCCTAGTGATTTTGTTAGAAGAAATAAGAACAAACTTAGAAGTTGAAACTAAATTTATATATGACAACTTAAAATTTACTAACCAAAGAAAATGTATTTTCATGAACAGAAGAACTTCCTTTTGTTCTCTCTGGGTTTTCTAACCCAACCTGCAGTGTTTTCTGTTGGAAAAAAAATCATTTTATCTTAGTCATTGGGTTTCAGAGATAGCCATACCTTAAAACTTATCAGTATCTAGAAACTTTTCCTCTTTCAGCCAGCATCATCTTACAGGGAGGGGAAAAAGAACCTTGTGAAAACACACAAGACAAGAAGATGGAGATCTAGGTTTCTTTCCTTCTCTAGAGAGGGCTGTACAACGATTGGAGCAGACATCAGGAAATTAGACCAAATGGCAGTGTTAAATCCATTAACCAGCCTGTGTTCTGCAGTGAAAAATGACATAACTTTTAACAGTTTGAGTGAAAAAATTGAATATGTGGCTAGGATCTTTAATTCCTCTGTGGCTTACTCCCCTCATAAGTATTCGCTAAAGTTTCACCATATGTACTTACTTGGCTCATGCTTTGGGTCACGTGTAAAATTTATTTAACAGGCATAGTCTCAAAACAGGTTAAGCCACAAGAGGTCTTTCTCTATTTCCTTGGTAGGTTTATGCTCCTTGTATTTTTATCAGGGGTTTCTGGTGTAACTTATTTTGACTCTCTCTCTCTCTCTCTCTCTCTCTCTCTCTCTCTCTCTCTCTCTCTCTTTCTCTTCCTCTTGCTACTCTCCCCCTCCCTCCTTCTCCTTCTCCCTTCCTCCTTGTCTTCCTCTCTCATGACCCTTTGTCCAGCCCCTCCCCTCCCCATGACTCTCCCCTTCCATGCCCATTTGTGTATGTGTGTATGTTTCTGTGTGTGTGTACATCTGTGAGTGTTTGAACTTTTTGGTTTGTTTAATGCTGGGTACAAAATATTTCATTGTAGATTTAAAGGAAATTTAGAAAACAATTATTACACCTCATAATATCATCAATATAGTACCCGAACAAATGGGAGAGCTTGCTAGATCTCTACATAAAGACAGGTCTACCTCAATTATGGACTAGTGTTGTCACTGTGATAGAGAGGGTGACAATAGTTTTATATGAAAGAAACTAGCTCGCACAGTTTTCACCAGCAGAAACCAATGTATTGGGAAACTTGGAAATCTCATGAAAGTGGAAAACTTGGGAAGTCCAGGAGTTTTTGAGTCTGTTTAGAGAGTTACTCAAATTCACCTCACCCCTATAAAAAGATTTTATTTATTTATTTATTTATTTATTTATTTAGTATGTATGTATGTCTGTGTCATGGGAATAGGACATCAAATTTCCTGGAGATGGAGTTATAAGGTTGGGGGATAAGTGTTTGGGAGCTCTGAGCTTATCTCAGGAGTGATGGGAGTGCAGGAAATTCTCTTAACTGCTGAGTCATGCTTCATGCTTTAGATCACTCTTATTGATTTCTCCCTTTGACTTTGATTTGAAACCTTTCTAGTTGCCAAGACTGAAGCATCTATTTACCTCAGTTTCAGAGCGCACAAGGTATTTTTCTCTCTGTATTGCCTGTATCATTCTTCATGGCAGCATATAACACCACTCCTTCTTCTTTCTCCTTAACCACCTTGAGTCTTTGACTCCACATTTGTGCTCTGTTATGCAGAAACTCTCTCAGCTTATTTTGATGCTTAGAGCTACCTGTTGTGAAGACGGGACTGAAAATGATTTTCCTCAAATGCTTAGGCATTTTCTTCCTCCACAGTGATAAAAAAAAGTCTACAGGCTGACAGCTGCTATTTCCTCAAAGTTCCACCTAATTTGAAAAAAATTCACTGACAGATGTGCCTTTCATTGAGTTGCATATGTATTACTAGTGATAAACCCTTTCCCTGTCAATCTGCATAGATATGAATGATTAAAACAGCAATTTTCTTTTTTATTAATCTTTTTATTTGTTTACATTTCAAATGATATCCCTCTTCCAACAACCCCCATCCAAACCCCCTCACCCCATCTCCTTTGCCTCCATGAGGGTGCTCCTTCACTCACTCACCCACTCCTCCCTCACCCCTCTAGCATCCACCTACCCTGGGACATCAAGCCTCCCTCCCCTCCCAATGATGTCAGATAAGGCCATCCTCTGCTACATATGTATCTGGAGTCCTGACTCTTTCCATGTATACTGTTTGGTTAGTGGTTTAATCCCTGGGATCTCTGGGTGGTTCAGTTAGTTGATATTGTTCTTATGGGGTTGCAATCCCCTTCAGCTCCTTCAGTCCTTCCCCTAGCTCTTCCATTGCAGTCCCCTGGCTGAGTCCGATGGTTGGCTGTAAGTATCTGCATCTGTATTTTTCAGGAGCTGGTAGAGCCTCCCAGGGAATAGCCATATCAGGGTCCTGTCAGCAAGTGCTTCTTGCCATAAGCAGTATTATGGTGGTTTGGTGTCTGTATATGAGATGGATCACTAGGTGAGAAGGTTTCTGGATGGCCATTGGAGCACTGTTTCCACATGTATTTATTTTAGTTTCTATGTGCTTGTACATGCATGTGCCATAGTGCTTACATAAAGTTCAGAAGGCAGCACAGTGGGAATCAGTTCTATTGATCATATGTGTTCTGGGAGTTTACTCTAAGCTAGGACAGCAGCAAGCACTCAGCTGCTTAGCCATATTACTGGCCCCTAAGCAAGTACTTATTGAGTAAGTTCCAAGCAGATTTGCCTAATTTATTTTTGGCAGTTTTTAAAAAGGAGCCTGCATCTTACAAATTCTACTATAAAAGTTAAGAAAACTTAGCATTCATTTTGGTGTTTAAATTTTTCAGGGTCAGGCTGTTCAGTAAGCAAGTGAGCAAGAGGGTACACAGGATATGATGAAATTGAATCCAGTAAAAATGTCAAGTGCCAACTATAATGGTGTTAACACAAAGTCATATAAGCAAGGGAGGTGATAGAGAAATCCATTAGCCAAGTACCATGAGGTGTACTCTCCACTGTAACAAAACCTCATAAACCACATGCTTCCTTTAATAATAAAATGAAGAAGAATCGGTATCAAAACAGGTACATCAACCACTTTAAAATTTTATCATTAAATTATAAAGCTTGAGTAAGTTTAGGCATGAATTTTATCATATTGTCTTGAATAAAATTGTTAAAAAAGATACTAGTGTTTGTTCTGAAGACATAAGCCATTGGTAAATTATCTGCCTTACTTGGAGACCCTCGTTTCATTCCCCAACTCCTCTCTCTCTCTCTCTCTCTCTCTCTCTCTTTTACACAAACACACACACACACACACACAGACACACAGACACTATCTCTCACACATAAATGAACACATACACAGTTGACCTCAGGGCTGGTAAATTTAACCTTGGAAAGCATGTTTCTTGATTGAAAGGGGGAAAATAAACATGAATCTGGAGTAAAGTAAAGGAGAAGGTATGTAGAACTTACTTCAGGCTGAGTGTTAGAAACAGATATTAACACACATTCAACAAACAAGCCCATAGCAAGAAGGTAAAATACTCCCTCCAGTGTGTTTGCTCCAAATTTGGTCTGAGTGCTCCATGTCTGCCAAGGAGAGACCAAGAACTCTCAATGATTTCAGAATGACATTGCATGTGAGTAGATTTAGGATTAATATAGGTTTAGCACAAGGAAAAACACATCTCTAATTTTTTTCTCTTATCCCAATTCAAAGTCTATTTCATTAAACAAATGACAGAAGTTCCCCAGTTTGGATGCCATTTGAAGTTCTTTAAAACTTAGTTAGTTTAAGTCTCTTGAAGTATTACAGGTAATTTAGTGTAATTTCAGCAACTATACAAAGCACAAAGTAAACACCCAACAAAAACTTTTTCTTGGTTGTTTTAGAAAATGATTGAAGTGATTAAACTAGTATTGCTTTGAATATTCATGATAGATTGGGGTACTATAACTAGAGGGAACAATAATTAGTATTTGTAAAAATCATAGTATCCTGAAATAATTGATTTGCATAGAATGCTAGCTATAACAATATATTGATATTGATGTTTCTCTGGGATATTTTGAGTTTTGGCTAACATTAGAAGTCATTGAAACTAAATATATCAATAGAATGCTATCTAGTTCTAGCAGTCATTACCACAGCAATTTTGACACTTCTACATAAAATGTTTAACAGCATTTTAGTGAAAAGAAAAAATTGTAAAGAAAGAAAATTAAGCAAGACTCATGCAAATGAAACTTTCACTTGAGTTCATACTCAGTCTTACCAATTGTATTTTCCTCAGTATTTCTTCACATAGATGTAAGACATTTGCTCTTCACGTGTCATGGTGTATACTCTTTCACCTTTTCTAAAATCATCATTTTTCACTGCAAACAAAAATCATAGACTGATCTTAGTACCTCAACACCTGTTTCTTTTGATTCTTAAGTTGAGTACATGAGAGATACTTTTATATATGCAATTACTATATATATATGTATATATATAACTTGTACTATAACTACATATATAACTTGTATATATATACCTATGTATACATATATATCTGTATATATACACATATATACATATATGTGTATACATATATATATCTTGTACTAAAACTGTATTTGTTTGGATCTTTTGTGTGGTATTAAACCATTAACTATGGAATGGAAGTAGAAGGAACAAGTACTGTGGCTTACTCTTCTGTGTAATATTCTTGTATATTTTATGCTGAAGAAGAGTCTTTTCAAAATTCAAATGTTAAGTCAATTTAGATTAATGATAGATTGCTAACAAGAGCAATAATTCTCAACTTTTGTTTAGTCTATGAACTATCCATGTTTTATTCTCTTTCTACTTTAGTTACAAGATGGAGAAGCAGCATCTACTACATAGAACACTTGTTATTACTTCGGAACAACAAACAACAACAACAACAAAACACTTCTGGCACTGCCATGGCTCTTCACCTTAGAGCATGGGACAATAAGAATGCAATCACTGCCAAATTCTTGCTATAGATCCATTTCACCAGCTGCTATCCAAAATTACTTAGTTTATTTCATATATAAAGGAGAAAGAAGAGCTTCTAGCTCCAAGGCTGTCTGAAGATGAAACACACAGATGCTGCCTAAAACTTCTAAAGCTCTTCAGAAACAAAGATTGAAATCCTTCTGCATGTTGCCCATATTCCAGCATTGCTCACTTTTAAATCTCATGTACCTCTTTCATTGGAATTTCTTCAGCCTACAAACTTTTAAGCTATCATTAAACTTTCAAGTTTTTATTATACTATCATAAGAAGCACAGGGACATGTTAAATTTCTTCCCTATAATGGTAGAAAATAACATGCCATCTTTCATGTTTCTCTCCCTTGACTTATCCACTCCATGTCTGAAGATATTAGGGAAATAATGACTATGTGTAAAGGCATTGCAGTAAACAAGGAGATGCAGCAGGATGAAATTTTGGCAACATCCACTGATTCAAGGCTTGTTGACCTAAGTTTAAATCTAATATTTGTCTCCTGAAATGATGACACATTTTACTGCTAAATATTAAGGAATATGGAAAGGCTGAGAGAGCTTTGAAGTTCAATTGATAAATTATCTCCAGGCCATGTAAAATGATCATGATACAGCTGGCTTACTGCATATTCAAATTCAATTTGCTGCAGTAAGAAAATTGCAGCCATGTGTTGAAGTCATAATTTTGTGTATGTATGTGTGTGGCTATGTGGGTAAGTATGTTCCCATCAGGGTATATACACAGGTCCATTCCCAAGATGTGTGTATATCCATTTAGAAATACTGCCAGTCAACAAAACTGAGCCTGCGTGATGGAAGCTTAACAGTAGGTTTATATGATCCTAAACTATCTGATTGCAGGTTGTTAATTTTCCCTGGTATGCTCCGATATTCTTCCAGGGAAATATAGAATTTCTCCCCAGAGAATACTATTACACTACTCATAACTTTGCTGCAAGGATTGGAGGGAAGGGCCACAGGATCATTCAGAACAATTATTTCATCATATCAGAAAAGAAATCTCACTTTTCTGCATGTAGATGGGATATTCTTTCATTCAGAAGTCTGCTTTTATGGACCCGGAGGTCCAAGAGAGAGGGCTGTGTATTCCTCTAGCTAGCACACATCATATGATGTTTTTTGTGTAGTTTAGCTCTTTTTAGCCTTTTGTCCATGCTTTGTTTCACGAACTGTGAAATTACTGTCTATTGTTCATGGTAAAATCCAAAGCTTGTGTTTCACCTTCCAGTTAAAACTATTTCTTTCCCTCCCTTTCCTGAATTCACTCTTCTGGAAATTGAAATTTATCTCTTTGCTAAACTCCAAGGCATGCCAAACCCCAAATAGCTAAGGGATCATAATTCAGAAGCCACTGGTTCAATTTCTTTCATGCAAAGACTGTATGAGTAACCATAGGCATTGGGATACATTTCTTAGAACAGCCAGAAAACTCAGCAGGAAGATGCTGAACTTGCCTGAAAAACTTGCCAGAAGAATTGCTGGGGAAACCATCCATATTTTATACCATATGGTAATATGGGCCCGGCCTCTTCCAGGGAGCCAGGGCCTTTTTACCATATGTTTTAATATCTAGTTGATTAGTGAGTCCTTTTTTACAAGTAGATAAGTGAGTCCTTGGGACACAGCACTTGCTTCTCACCTTCCTGATGATTTAAGAGAACTGGACTGGGATTTTAAAGATTTAAATACTAGTCCCTGCTGAAATGTTAACTAGCTGTGACCTTGGGAAAGTGGTACACTAAGGAAACTTAGCCCGTTTCCTCGTCTGAGATTTGAGGGGATTCCAAGACGTAATCTCCATGGCTTTGTCTAGCTCCACATTTCTGTGATTTTGCCCAATCGCTCTTTTCTTACATGGCTTCTTTCCAGGAAAAAGTCACAAGAGGCTTGTGTTTACGTAGCTTTGTGTATGAGTTTGTGTGTGTGCATGCCTGCCTCTGTGTGTGCGGGTGTGGGTGTGTGTTTGCGTATGGGTGTGCGTATGCGCGTGCTCATTCTTATTTGTTTTTCACCATTTATAAAAATAAAAAGGAATGCCCCTGTGGTCCGTAAAAACGTTTCACACTGAATGCTGTGTGGAACAGCCAGTTTTCCATTTTAATTCATCTAAAATATTTGTACATGCAAAACAGGCATAAATTCCAACAAAGCTTGCCTGTGAATTCTACATTTTGAGCGGCTGCCCTCTCCACAGTGTTGAATTGCTGAGAGAATGGCAGTTTAAATGTGCCCTGCAACCAGTTCTGGTATTAGCATAGCATTTGGTGGTCGCCTGTAGAGTAAAAGGAAGGGCTGGTGAACAACTGCATCTCACGTTCTATATTGCTTGTCTTCCTTGGGGACAAAAAACAAGCTCATACCTATGAAGGGCATAGTTGTGGACTGGACATTACCATAAGGAAAACTGTCCTAAGTGAAAGATAGATGAAAAACTGAAGAATGAAAGGAAACATGTGGTAGAGAGAAGAGGAGGAAGGATTGTAAAAGAAAAAAAATGGTAAGTAGAATACTTAATGGAGACTAAACCAAGTAGAGACAGGACATGATAGTATGTAAGATAAGAAGAAAGATGAGCATGGGAGCATGAGTTTATGGATCCTTGATAACTGTGTAGAGTAGATTTCCTTACGAGGGACAGTAACTGTACTAAAATAATGATGTATACCAGATTAGGAGGAGGGTAAGGGATTCTGAGCTTGTCTGCAGAGAGATGTCCAGTAGAGAAGCCCAAGGAATTACAAGCCTCTCTTTCTTGGAGATACACTTTATTCTGGAAGCATAAAACAATTACAGTAAAAAGATTTGGACAAGGCTTAGTAAAATATTTTTCTTTATATACAATTTACACTTTTGTCTCTGTAAAAATAATTCACAACATAGATGAAACTAAAGGCCTAGAAACTCAGGAAAGTATGCATTAGTAATCAATATTGATCCAAAAATAGGTTTTATATAGTAGTTTAGTCTGCTCTCCCCCCAGTACAAATCTAATTCCTGTAGCATAAAGTTCTATTTAGTTTGCTTGTCTATTCATTAGACATCTCTGAAGCCAATACTATGCTTCTGACTTGGTAGTGTCAGAAAGAAAATGTGTTCTTTCTTTGGATATTCCAATTTGTGTCTATGACCAAAATGTCAGACATGCTTGTCTGAATATACACCAATATTCCTACAGCATCACATAGTGAAAAGATAAATATGGTTATCCTTATCAATTACATTTCCAGATTTTTCAATTGCACTAGATTTATCTGGAGGTAGTACATGCATTTCAGTTTCATCAGTGGGTGGTTTTCTTGTGATTTTTGTCTGCAAATATTTAGTAGTCCTGTATACCTCTATTTCTGGCACCTAGAAGTGTAATGTGCCTAGGCACCCTAAAATGACTTCCACCTGTCATTCTCCCTATTCTACCAGTGCCTCCCCCTATGAAAAATTTGATTGTATCCTTACTTCATATTTCTAGAAAGCCTCCCTTGCTAATGTTTTCCTAATAAAACCCATATGGAAATTCTCCATTGTCCTACTTTACTTTCCTATAAAACACCGAATGTAGGACCCTTCTGCTGTGAAGCCCATGGACTTTTAAGTAATAACCTTCCTCAATCTCACTTTTCTTTGACATTACTTAGTTCAAAATTTCAATTTGAATGCAACCAACAACCTCAGTTTTCCTTTATGACTTGCAAGCTGAATCTTCCATATGCTTTAAATACTATTCATAGACAAATAGAAAACAAACAAAAAGTGTGTACAGGAATTACAAAGATATTTGAAATTAAGTTCAGTGGGACAGATGTTCTTTTTCATGCAGATGTCTACAAAACCCAGCCTTTTCTTTATCATACCAGTGAATTTCTTTCTCTAAACTTTTTTTTACCATTCACTTTCTCTTAGCAGATGATGTGACGGGGTTTACTATCATTTCTCCTCATGCGTGCAATTTTCTATATCACTTATAAATGTTATTGTGCCCATTCCTCAGCATGTCTCACACAGTTTATGTATGAGCTGGGATGGAAAGATGGAAGTATGGGTTCATTCTTGTATTACATCATATTTGTTCCTATTGGATATAGAAGCCAAGGACCCCCAGCCTCCTTCCCACTTTCAGATCTATATTTCCTCCCACCCCTTTCCTTCCCCATTTTCTCCCTGTTGAAAAAACACTGTAAACATATTTGTCTTATTTCCCTTGTAATTCTCCCCCTAATTACATAAATATTTCCTGAATACAGTACAAAGGACGTCACCAATTAACTCCTAAATTCCTTAACAACCATGCGAAGAGTGAATGCTATCCTTTGTTACACTTTTGTAGGTGAGTAAACTGAGACTTTGAGGGACTCAATAATTCCCCTAAGATCCCACAGCAAATATGCAATAAAATCAAATCATACATTCTCAAAACCAGCTTTACACAACACTGCTGTGTTATATGTAATAGAATTATGATGTTTAATTTTGTTAAATGATTTATTTTTTCTCTACCAAATGATAATATAATAAAGTGTGTGGTTAATTCTCAAAAGGAAATGGAAAAATAATCTGGAAAGAGAAAATAGTGAAATATGAGTATATTCTGAGAAAGTCATCTGAATCTATCTTAGTTTTAATCTAGTTGTCAAGGATGTCTGTCTGAACGTGCCTTACTGCTTGCAAGCAACTGTACTGTGTGGCAGAAAGTTCTCCTAGAATTGTTATTTGTTTCAATATTTCTTGCATGCCCAGAGTGTATCAATCCTC
>JADRCD010235036.1:9501-38895 GCA_019843815.1 Montemys delectorum
AGGATAGTCTCACAGGCTATGCAGGCAGGCCTTAAATTGGCAATCTTCCAAGCTCAGCTTCAAGTGCTGAGGACACAGGTGTGTGCCATCACATCCCAGGGAGAAGGCACTTTAAGACAATGGAAGACAACTTAGGAGAACTGAGGAAGAGAGTATTGGAGGATAAAGGACTGCTGTCAACTTTGCAGACTATTATAAGGTGGCTATGTGAAAACTAAACAAGAATATGACCTAATCATATACCCAGTGAAGTATTCAAGGTAAAATTTCATCACACAGTAGATTTCAGCTAAACTCCTGCCAGAAAGTGACTGTATAAGCAAGTGAGGGAGGGAGGGAGATGAAGCAGAAACATGAGCCTAGTTGCTGAAGCAGGGCAACAGTGTGGTGGTCCATGGAATACTTTCGACTTTTAAGGATGGTTGAAAACTTCTATACTGAAAGGATTTTTATTTTTTAAAGAAAGCATTTGAAATACCTGCCTAACTCCACAATCTGAAACTTGGGAAACAGTCACTGAAGCCTGGCCTGACTTGTCTAACATACTTTTCTTTTTAGGCCTACCACCAACTTTGCTGGAGCTTCACTTAGATTTTAACAAAATTTCAACTGTGGAACTTGAAGATTTTAAACGATACAAGGAACTGCAAAGGTAAAAGTTCTCACAGTCTGGCTTTTTTAAGGGCAGTCAAAGTTTTATTGAAAGGTAGAGTAACAGCTTCCTGGAGCCCTTGGGTGTCCTGGTATTGTGCCATTTCACTGGGTGAAAGAGATGTTGTTCTAGGTCTTTATGTGAAAACAAAATATTTTACTGTGTATAATTTTTACTGTCTGAAAATCTTCCTGTGAATGGCAATCACTATATGAAACAAGTACCCTCTTACTACTAAATCAGGAAATTTTCACAAGGAATGGATATTAGACTTGGTGCAGGGGCCCATTATCTCTGGAACACTGAAACAAGGAGACTTGAGCAGAGGGGTATGGAGGGCTTTCAGGCCAAGCTGAAGGGGAGCACTAAAAAAAGCTGCCTGCTGACCTGAGAACCTGTGGAAACTGTGCCAGGCCTGCCGGGAAGGTGTGGCTGATTTTGAGCAGTCTGGATGCAGCCCCGTGCAGGTCACTGTGCAGGTGATTCTTTTCCTGCCCATGATACTTAGCTATGTCTACTGCACCAGTCTATCTGTCCCCACTGTTGTTGACAGATCAAAAGTGCCTGAAAACATAATTCTCAAATTCATTTTTCAGTTTCACTACATACAAGGAACTGAACTATTCTTGAAATTACTCATCTTGGTGCTGAAGGGATGGCGTGTTTGGTACGCCTCTTGCTTTCTAAAGTATGAGGGCCTGAGTTAGAGTGCCCAGAGCCCACAGAAAACAGCAGTAGAGGCAGGGACCTCAGGCTCCCTGACATGCAATGGCTAGACAGTCTGGCCTAAGTGTTGAGTCTGAGGTCAATGAAAGACCCCGTATCAAAGGAAGTGAACAGCATTTCTGAGGATGACACTGAGGTGGTCCTCTGATGTCCATGTGCACTCCTCCACATGGAAAGCTTCATTCACCCTTAAAAATAAGAAAAGTTCAGGGCTGGAGAAATGGCTCAGTGAGTAAAGAACTCACTACAAAACCATGGCGATCTCACAGCTGTAACTGTAGTGCTGTAGTGGGGTGGAGACAGGCAGATCTGGCAAGACAGGAAGGTCAGCCAGTGAGTTCTGGGTTCAGACTGAGGAAGTCACCTGGTGTTGACCTCTTTGATATGCTGCACAAGGGAGTGAGCTGTCTCACAGCTACTTTTATGAAGGATAACCATGCACTGCTCATCAGCAAAGAAAATTAGTGATGAAAGTGTCCGAAGAGGTGAGTGATAGCCATAGAGCACCCTAGCAGCAGAGACTGCTCAAACTCTAGCACTTGGGGGTTTGTTGCTGTGGGCATTGCCATTTCCTGTAATTTTCATTTTACTGGAACACAGTCAGTCACCTAACATCTATGGCTGATTCCAGACTACAATAGCAGAACTGAATAGTTAAGACAGAGAACAAATAATCCATAAAGGGTTAGATATTTACTATTTGACCTTTTATATAAAAACCTGGCTCAAGCCTGGTCTAGAGGGACAGATATGCCAAACTTTGACTTAGCAGTAAACTGCAGGATCCAGACCACACACATCACATTGGTGCTTCTCCTCAAAGACTTCTGCGGTCCCAAAGACAACTAAGTCAACTTCTAGAAGAAAGAATGGAGTTACTAACAACTTTAAACTTTGTTTCCTTTTAGAAGTTCGTTGGTGAAAAAAAAATCAAACATGAAGCGAGCAATATTGTTTTGTCTCATTCTGCTTATTGCTTTTCAAACTGATTGTGAACGAAGTACTGGGCAGCAAAGGAGAAGGGTGCATCAGAGAGGACTCGGGAAAAGCTCTTCATTCCACCTCAGAGCCAACAGGCAGCTTGAAGTTCAGCAAACCACTGCTGTACCAGCTGCTGGACTATCTACTGCCAACTCTGACTACAGTGTGGAAGAAAACATAGAGTCCCTTCTAAGTAATCTTGGAGTGGAATCAAGTTACAGTGTGTTACCAGGTAAGAGAATGTGTGAGGGAGAAAATGTCACCATGAGCTAAATGCTATATAGGAAAATAGAATACATTTTTGTGCTACCTTCCGATATATAAATACAAAATTAAAAATAATTGAAAAAAGTATTCAAGGAACAAACATACAAAATTATTGGAAAAAGTCTTCTTTCCCACTATGAAACAAAAATTATCGTGCAATCATATTCACAACACAAACAATATACATGTCAATTAGTAAAATGCCTTTTACTTACTAAGACATCTAAAGTGGAAGCCAATCAAATAACTTTGACCCAAGGCTATTTTTTTAATTTTTAAAAAATATTTATTTTATTTATTATATGTAAGTACACAGTAGCTGTCTTCAGACAAGGGAATCAGGTCTTGTTAGGGATGGCTGTGAGCCACCATGTGGTTGCTGGGATTTGAACTCAGGAGCTCTGGAAGAGCAGTCAGTGCTCTTAACCATTGAGCCATTTCTCCAGCCCTGACCCAGGGCTATTTAATTGTTTGTTTGCTTTTTGCTTTTTTTTTTTTTTTGAGCCAGGGTTTGTATATACAGCCCTAGCTATTCCAAAACTTGCTTTGTAGACTAGGCTGGTTTCAAACTCAAAGATCCACCTGCCTCTGCCTCCCAAGTGCTGGGATTAAAGGCGTGCACTGTCAAGCCACGCCTGGCTTCTATTTAAATATTTTCAATATAAAATTTTGTTAAGTAAAAATGGAATGAAATCTACTGAATTTATACAGAATACTGACTTTTTAAAAGATGAAAAGACTGGAAATTCTGCCAAAGATCTCAAGTAATTATTTTTTGAAACTAGTATTTAATGATTAGTGATTTTCTAAGTTTGAAGAAAAAAATGCAAACATACTATAGGTATTTACCATTAAAGAAAACCTTGATGAAAGACAGAAGAAAATATCACCACAGCCTTATTTCATACCTCTTATTCTTTCATAAAGAATAGAAATAACAAAATTATATGAAAAAAGGGAAATTAGGCTATGTTTGCTAAAAACCTAAATGAGCACTAAAGAGTAATAAAGACACCACTTCAATCACTGGAGTCACTTAAATCATAGGAGGGAGGGAGTGACACGAAACGCCCCGACTAACATGCCTGATGTGACTTCACTTAAATCATAGGAGGGAGTGACACACCCCGACTAACATGCCTAATATGATTTTATATACTTAACATTTTAAAATTTATTTAAATTTTATTATTTGTGTGCACATGATATTTGCATGTATGTCACATGCCAAAGCACATATGTGAAGCTCAGATGATGTCCTAAGAAGTCAATTTTCTCCTTCCACAGCAAGCACTTTTATCCACTGAGCCATTCTTGTTGGCATAAACATCATTTTTAATGAAATGTACTATTTTATTTATTTAAAAAAAATACCTAGAGACTAGAGAGATGGCTCAGTGGTTAAGAGCCCTTAATGTTTTTATAAAAACCAGGTTCAGGCCCTAGCACCCATGAAGTAGTTAACAACAATGTGTAACTCTAGTTTCAGAGAATCTGACGTCTTCTTCTGACTGTTGAGGGCACTGTATACATGTGATGCACATATATACATGCAGGCAAAACGTGTACACATATGAAAATTCTTATAGTGAGGATTTTTATATTAACGTTTTACATGAGGGTGGAGATAGGCAGTGTCCAGATGCTCGCAAGGCAGCAGGGTCAGCCTGTCTCGGCCTAGCAAGGCAGCAGGGTCAGCCTGCCTCGGCCTTCTTAGTTGGGACTACAACAGGTACAACTCACTGACTTAAATTAAAACACAAAACATACTGTCACCAACAAAAACTACAAGTTGCTATCAGTAAGAGTATAGAAAATGCACTAAACATTTCCAAATTGTCTAAAAATGTTTTCCAGTAGTCTTAAAGTACTTGAAAAATATTTAAGATTCCAATTTATTTTCTTCATGTGTGGGTTTTTAAAAAATTTATTTATTTTATTGCGAAGGGGGTAGTTTTGAGACAAGGTTTCTCTGTGTAGCCCTGGCTGTCCTTGGACTCAGAGATCTGCCTGCCTCTGCCTCCCAGGTGCTGGGATTAAAGACGTGTGCCACCACCCACTCCTCTCCTGTGCTTCTGACAGCTAGCTGTACAGAGGCCAGAGGACAATCTCCTGAAGTCAGCTCTCCTTCCACTCTGAGTCCTGAGGATTGAAATCAGGTGTCAGGGTCTGTCATGATAGGCAATAGGTGCCACAATCTGCCCAGGCAGCTCACAGCCCATGCTTTGTTTTTATTGTATTTATACACATCACATACACTTCACTGCTGTTAAACCACAGTCTACTGTTTGAATCAGTGACATAAACTATAGCCATAGTATTGTACCACAGCTAACACTGGGATTGACTCCCAGCTTCCACAGGGTGTGCCTACTCGCATCGCTAACACAATAAAGTAAACGTAAAAGGTTGATCATTTTGGTGTGTGCATTTTATTTCAAAATGCAGTAACAAACAACCCCCTAGGGCTTACTTTCATGCAGAGCAGACTGCAGAAGCTGCAGAAGCTGTCTTTATCTTTCTCGGTGTGCCCATCAGGGTGCTCACCTTTCTGTTCCGGGACAGCTACACTGCTGTCTCTCCTCAATTTTGCTGTGGCCATACAACTTACTGTGGGAGATTTAAACACACTTAGCACTCAAGCATGATTTGTAAACTTTTATTTTTCACTTTTGGGCAATTTGGGAGTCTGCTGTCTGTTGCAGAGTGATCATACCCAAGCTGAGCCCCAGCACATCAAGATTGTAGAACTGTAAATGAGAAATGGTTGGGTTTTGATGGTTGTTTTTCCTGTGACAGAACTTAGCCTATCTTGACAGAAGATAGGAAATTGAAACAAAGCCCAGTTACTTAGGAGATCACTCAGCAGCAAAGAGGACGAGCCAATGAAAAGCATTTCGGACAGCAGATCTATAGGGCATTTAACCTGTGCATGGCTGCAGACAGATCTGTATTCTCAGCTGGTTGTGTCACTTAGACTTTGCACTATATTTTTATCCATTCGGGGATTCAGACAATCTTGCAGAGCATGGTGGTGCACTCCTTTAGTCTTAGCACTCAGGGGCAGGGGCATAGGGGCAGATGGATTTCTTGTGAGTTTGAGGCTAGCCTGGTCTACACAGTGAGTTCCAGGCCAGCCAGGCTATTTAATAGAAATTCTGTCACAGACAGACACACATACACAAACAAACAAACAAACAAACAAACAAACAAACAACCAGTCCCCTTTCTCTTCTAGGAAAAAAAGGACACTGCTTTGTAAAGGGCATGATCATGTACAACAAAGCTGTCTGGTCTCCTGAGCCCTGCACCACCTGCCTCTGCTCAAATGGAAGAGTGCTTTGTGATGAAACTGAGTGCCACCCTAAGGCGTGCCCACATACCATTAAACTGGAAGGAGAGTGCTGCCCTATCTGCTTTGACACTGGTATACAATATAAAACAAAGTATCATGGAAAATTTAGTCTTTAACTTCTATCTATTTTTGTTTTATCATTATATTAAGGTGTAAACTATTATAAATGTAGTCATCAAGGCACTTAAAAATATAGCTTGGTGCCAATAAACAGATATATCTAGGAAAATGTATTTGGGGTATATAAATAGATGTGGCTCTAGAGTTCTAATTCTCAGACTGAGTCAGGTTGACCCTGGTTCTATTTCATGTGCGAATCTTACAAGGCTTTAGAGACACAGCGATAAAATTCCTATAGTAAACCCTGATTTATACATGCATCATCTTATTTAATCAAGCTTGTCAGGAATATACTAATCACTATCATGAGAACAAAGGAGTGACTCATAACCAGAGCAAACAAGCTTCCATTCTCCTGGCTCTTCCCATTCATCTCCCACAGGAAGCCCAGGAATCCATTAGCAGTCTGATAAATCCCAGCAAAACACAGAAGTGTGGACTGGGCCTTGGTTTGCTTGGGTGGCACTTCTCTATTGAAGATTACAGCACGGGGTTCATTGGATGCCTAAGCGTACTGATCTGTTCTCAAATGAGACTTGTTCTTGAACAAAAGTGTGTGCCTTCTGGAGGTTGGCTTAGGCCTCCTGGAAGAAAGTTTAGCTAGTGACTTATGAAAATAAACCGTGTTAAATAACTTGACATGTACAGATTGATAAAGACATTTTCTCTTGTCAATATTAAGCCAGGAGAAACTTCAGAAATTGTACTTTGCTTCATGCTATTAGTTATTTCACTGAGGCACTGTAATTTCTATTTATTTATTTATTTATTTATTTATTTATTTATTTATTCATTCATTCATTCAATGTATGAGTACCCTGTAGCTGTCTTTAGACACACCAGAAGAGGGCATCAGATCCTACTACAGATGGTTGTGAGCCACCATGTGGTTGCTGCTTCTGGAAGTGCAGTTAGTGCTCTTAACTGCTGAGCCATTTCTCCAGCCCTGTACTTTCTTTTGAGACATTCTCACAGTGTAGCTCAGGCTGATCTGGAATGTGCTATGTAAGACCAGGCTAGCCTCAGGTTCACAGAAATTCCCCTGCCTCTGCTTCTGTCAGTGCAGAAGGGCTGGGATTAAAGACATGCACCACTAAGCCTGGCCTGAAGCATTATACTTTTAAAAAATGTTAGAAGGCGTGCTTGTTGAAACTGATTTCTTAAAGTAACATACAAGGCTTTTAGGCAAGATTCAGAGATTCTTAGACATTTTTTCAAAGGATATGAAATCTTGAAATGTAGTTATTTTAGAGAAATAAACCTGGACACAGAAAGTACTTAAATGCTTAAATATGATATCTTTGGCTTCCACTTATTAATTTCCCCCTCTTCTATGGCATGTTTTGGTATGGGCGTAAAAAACCCCAATTCTTCAGACTTTATAACACATACTGAATGATATCACAAGTAACTTCTTCAAATAATTATATTTCTGTTTTTCTTTCAGGGCTAGTTTGTATATGATTATCAATTAAAAGTAGAGAGAGATTAGATCAATTTATAAACTTTGATGGAAGAAAGCCTATACACTATGAACTCATTTCTCTTTAGAACTCTTCACTCAAAGTGAGACTACATCCAAACTAGATCTCTACTGTCTGTCAAAGATCTACAGAACAGTATCTATTTGTTTGTTTGTTTGTTTGTTTGTTTTTTCGAAACAGGGTTTCTCTGTGTAGCCCTGGCTGTCCTGGAACTCACTCTGTAGACCAGGCTGGGCTCGAACTCAGAAATCTGCCTCCCTCTGCCTCCAAAGTGCTGGGATTAAAGGCATGTGCCACCACCACCCTGCCAGAACAGTATCTATTATAGTGGTATACTATCTAATGTATCAAAGCCTCACAATAAAACTGCTTTCTATTTTCTATTGTGTGGCAATATTATTCCCTCTTTAGGCTACCAATTAGTATCATATTTCTGTGAAAATAGTATTACGTTATTTAGTACAAAGACAATACTACATGCATGTCTACAGCAAATCCTACAAGAGAGAAATAAAGTTACAGTTAACTTCAAGAAAAAACCTCAACTGCATTTCATCTTTACATAGAGGGAATAATATTTACTAACCTAATTTTCATTATGACTTTTCCCATTCATTAACATCATCAACTTGCCTCCATGACTTCATCCTTTTGTGATCACTAGCTTTCTATTCTCCTGGGTAGTATGAAATTACATGATAAAACTGACTTTTCTGGTAATTCTTCAGAACAACAAGAATCCATTAACAAACTTCACAAGCAAGTGCCACCTCCTCAAATGGAAATGGACCAAGTAGCCATAAAAGAACCTCTTCAATTTGAGGAGGATGAAGAGGTAGTTAAAGGACACAAGGAGCACGAGAAAGAGACCTCGGTGCCTACTAAGCTTCATGGTGATGGGGAAAGAACTGAGGGAAAGCTGAGGGCGGAGGAAGAAGGGAGGTCAGCACATCAACCACTCTACCATGGAAGAAGGGAGGAAGAGGACAGTGAGGAGGAGACTGAGAGGGAAGGAGAGGAGGAAGAGGAGGAAGAGGAAGAAGAAGATGCCATAAGAGGAGATGTGTTCAGAATGCCCTCCCGGTTAATTCCTGGAACCCCAAGAGGCAGGCCACGCCTGCCCAGAAGCTGTTCCCTGTCCTACAGGACTATCAGCTGTATTCATGCAGACTTCACTGAGATCCCACCAATAACAGCACCAGAAGTAACGAACCTGGAGCTGGTTGGTAAGAGATGACGACTTACTTCATGCTCAGATATAAAGGGTGAATTTTACTACCCTATGAATATGACTTTAACTTACTAGGGACAATTTTATCATGTTCATACAGATCACCTGTGCAGCAGAGATGGGCACACACTACAGACTAATCAAATGGTAATTTACCAAGGAGCATTTAAAAAAAATCAGCTTCAGTGTGGTACACTGTGTGATAAAACTTATTTATAATGTATAGGTCTACACGTTTTTACAAATATGAACACAACCACAATTCAGATAAAAAAAAAATTTCCATTACTCCCACAAATTCCTTCTATCTCCATCTCCTTCAGTTGCTGGCCACCATGAAACTGACCTGTTCTCTGTGTTTATTGATTTGATTTCTGAGTTTTACTAAATCGAATCACACAGTAAGTAGCCTTGCAGTTAGACTTCTAATGCTTTAAAAATCACTAGCTCATTCCTTTTTTCTTAGCAGTGCCCTACTGTATCAGCCAGAGAATGATTTATTTTCAGTTTAAGGCAATTTTGTCTGTAACTGCTAAAACATCCACGTACAGATGTTTGTGGTGACCTATACCTTCATTTCTCATTACACCCAGAAGCAGCACAAGGGGCTGAGAGATATGACAACATATTTTTAAGAAACTACCCAACACTTTTTAAGTTGGCTGTTCCATTGTCACAAGAAGCTATTCTACACCCTCAGCAGAGAGTATCATCAATTGTTTTCTTTCCTTCAGCCATTCCAACGAAAATGTGATGTTCAGACCTTTTGCCTATATTTCTATCAGGATACTAGGGAATGTTCTGAGTGGTGGAGTATTAATATCTCATTTGTGTGAGTGCCTGGCTTATAGGGATGCCATGGCAGGGATGCCCTTAGGATGCAGAGGTGAGGAGATCTAGAAGGGTCCAAGATATATACGCAGGAATGGAAGTTTGCAATGGGATGCTGTTGGTGTCATGGTCTCCTTGACAACATATTTTCATGTAAAATCATTGAAAGAATCTGCATACCTGGCAAAGCCTTCCCCCATGAGCCTATGTGGCAGGTACTCTGCACCTTATAAAAACTCAGTGAAGTCAAAGGAATAGCCATATAGGGTTATGCAGTCATTGTTTAAAGCAATTGATGACTGCACTTAGACAAACGTGAGGACAAAGTACATAGAATAGCAAGATGTAGGATCCTTTAGCTTCAAGACTGAAAGGTATACTGTCAGGTATGGTGAGGTATACGAGATAGGATTTTCCTAAGCTTCTTATACAGAGAAGGAAACATGCTCAACAGACACTGAGGAATTTTCCTTGATTTCTTGGATAGATACAGCATCATGTTTCCAAGTCTGTGGAAACAGCAATGGAAAAATATGAAAGAAGGAGTTCATTTCTGTCTAGCCTTACAGAAACACATCTTTGTTGTGAATGCACAATGAGTGCTACTATCCCTGTCCAACAGACAGTTGTTATTTTTAGCAGCTTTATCTGAGTCATGAGGTCCTGACCCAGACACGCTTTTGACTGTCCCATTCCAATCTTGCTATTTATTCCAAGTGTGCATTTGTTTACATATTTTCTGTCCTTTTTCTGAATATTGCTCTCCTTTCCAATATAAAACTTTCTCTTACCATTCATGTATACAGAGACATGCACATACATTAGTATATATGTACATGTCTATATATGCGTGTGTGTCTATATAGACGCATATATAGACATGCACATACATTAGTATATATGTACATGTCTATATATGCGCGTGAAGTCTGGTCTCTTAGCTTGTGAAGAGCTGTCTGTAAATAATAAAGGAGAGTTTATCTAGAATCTCTATGAAAATGGCCAGGCCAGTAAAGTGAAGCTTTCTTACTGTATATCCTAGGAAATTCAATCATCTCCATTCCGAATGAAGCATTTAATGGATTACCAAATTTGGAAAGACTTGATCTGAGCAGAAATAATATCACTTCTTCGGGCATAGGTTCAAAAGCATTCAAGGTACACACTTCCATTAGTATGTAACAATGACTCCTACTGGCTGTGGTTGGAGGTGGGGAAGGAAAAAAATAAGCAGAAAGGCTTTTATTGCTAATTTTCTTCTACATTAAGTTTCCTCTCTCTCTCTCTCTCTCTCTCTCTCTCTCTCTCTCTCTTTCTTTCTTTTTTTGAGACAGGGTCTGTTTAGCCCTGGCTGTCCTGGAAGTCACTCTGTAGACCAGGCTGGCCTCGAACTCAGAAATCTGCCTGCCTCTGCCTCCCAAGTGCTGGGATTAAAGGTGTGTGCCACCACTGCCCAGATTACATGAAGTTTCTTTTCTGATGTCCTTAAATTACAGTCACTTCTCTCTTGATTAGATTTGTTGCTTTACATGTGTTAGCCTTATGAGATGACTGGTAAGCACAAGATCAGACATAACTAACATTCTGAATTTAAGGAATAGTTTCTTTTTAGTAGGGAAAGGTTCATTGAAGTCTGGTCTCTTAGCTTGTGAAGAGCTGTCTGTAAATAATAAAGGAGAGTTTATCTAGAATCTCTATGAAAATGGCCAGGCCAGTAAAGTGAAGCTTTCTTACTTTTGCACAGTGGACTGAATATGGTAGAGAATATTTTGGCAGTGAAAGTTTTTAAAAAAGCATGCACTCATATGAAAACCAGCACTGGATACATGAGGGAGCAGAGTGAAAGAGAAAAGACAGCAAATATTCAAAAATAACCTTTGAAGAAAACAGATTTGACTGAAAAATTTCTTTTGCAAAATAAGGAAATACTGAAAGCTCAAGGGATTTCAACAGAAAAATAGAGAGGAAAAGTTGGTGTGCATAAATGAGAACACATACTTTACATGTGTTAAAGCTTTAAGTAAAATAAAGCACACTGTATGTCATCACTAGGTTAAATTTTTACCTGTTGATTAATATTCTGGGCCTTTGATCTGCCCTTGAAATGAATGACTGGCCTCTTGGATTCTTTCCTAGTTCTCTGGAGTCTAGATAGGTAGATGAGGGAACTCCCCAGTGCCTGCTTCATATTCTCTATCCTTCTGATCAAATAGCAGTTGGCATAGAGGGTCATAGATTTATCCTGTAATTGAGTAGGAGAAATGCCATAGATTATCTGCTTCTTGGTGTAACCTAGATGTAATCTCTGTAGACATCAATCATTCCAGGCCCATTTGGTGATGCAGGATAGGTCTGCAAATAAGCATGCAATTATAGATGTGGAAGCACACTGCTCAGAGGGCAACTGTTTGGGTAATCATATACAATCACTCGGTTTTGAAGGTTTTATTATTTTTTATTATTTAAAACAAAATTTAAATTTAAATTTATTTTGACCATATTCTTCCCCCTTGAAGTCCTTGCAGATCCTCTTCATATCTACCCACATAAATAGTGTTACTTTATAATTTTCTACCATAAATATTAGTGAAACTAGGAACTGAACTTTACAAATACCTTAAAATTACTTATTAGCATTCACAACAGACTTAAATTATGGCAGTTAATTCTGTTTTTGCTAAGAAGGCAAAATCTCAGGCCTTACAACATAAGACTGGTGGTTATAGGGAAATATTGTGAAATAACTGTAACTGGAAAAATGGTAATTTTGAGATTTGTCTTTTAAGTCTTTGAAGAAGTTAATGCGTCTGAACATGGATGGAAATAATTTGGTACATATTCCTTCAAAGTTACCAACGACACTAGAAGAACTTAAAATAAATGACAACAATCTCCAGGCTATCGATGAGAAAAGTTTATCAGGTATTTAAATCATGTGTGTGGGGAGAGGTGGGATGGTGCTCTAGTGCCGGCTTTGGAAATCAGAAGTGAATGATGTCAAGTATCTTTCTCTCTCATTTTCTTTCTATTTTTTGTTTTTGTTTTTGTTTTTGTTTTGAGATAAAGATCTCTCACTGAACCTGAACAATTGGTGATTGGCCAAT
Organism: Montemys delectorum; assembly: GCA_019843815.1. Lineage (NCBI taxonomy): Eukaryota > Metazoa > Chordata > Mammalia > Rodentia > Muridae > Montemys > Montemys delectorum. The sequence continues at coordinate 22,253 of JADRCD010235036.1, forward strand.
ACAATAAGTCCCGCGGATCTTTCTGTTTCTGCTTCCTAGAGCTGGGATCATAGGCATGTCCCGCAACATTGTGCTTTTACCAGAATGCTGGGGAGTCTAAACTCAGGTGCTCATTCTTGAAACAGCAAGCGCCCCACTGAGCCATTTCCCCAGATGAACTTTTTTTTTTATTTAAATTATTCTTTCATATATTACATCCTGACCAAAGTTCCTCCTCTCTCCTGTCCACCTCTTCCAGATCTACTTTGCCTCTTTCCCTTTAGAAAAGGGCAGGTCTCCCAGGGATATCAACCAAATATGGCATATCAAGTTGCACTAAGACTAGGCACCTCCCCTCATATTAGGGCTGGATGAGGCAACAGGGTAGGAGGAAAAGGGTCTCAAAGCAGGCAAAATAATCAGAGACAGCCTCCACCCCTACTGTTAAGAGTCCCACAAGAAGGCCAAGCTACACAACCATAACATATATGCAGAGGACCTAGGTCAGATCTATACAGGCTCCCTGATTGTTGGTTCAGTCTCTGTGAGTCCCTATGACTCCTGCTTAGTTGATTCTGTGGGCCGTGTCCTTGACCCCTCTGGCTCCTACAATCCTTCCTCTCCCTCTTCCAGAGGATTCTCTGAGCTCCACTTAAATGTTTGGCTGTGGGTCTCTGCATCTTCCCATTAGGCTAGGCCCTGGTTTACAGTATAGCAGAGTATCACTAGGTAGCATTTCATTGACCTTTTATTTTTTTTGTGACCCTTACCAACATTTTTTAAATGATATATTTTATAACCATACTTTTATTGTCCTATAGAAATTGATTTATAGTATTGCTAATGCATAAATAGAAAATTTTGGGTTATTTCACCATTAAGTTAATAAACTAATTTTAGTCACTTAACCAAAAAATATAAGCCTCCTCTTGTCTTTTCAATATTCTTTAAAACAACAAAAAAAAAACCCCTGCCACCTTAATCTTAAATAAAACTTTTTCTTAATGATGCCAAGTGTTCACCACTCACAGCACAGTAACTCTTACAAGCCTTTACTATCTGAAGAGTTGCACTAACACTCCCTGAGCACCATGTATTCAGGTGACTCACTGTATCCATATGCACTGCTACTTAATTTCTGTACACTGGAACCTCAATCCAAGTGTATGGAAACTGTGTAAAGACAGAATGAACATGCACTGTGTATGAGGCAGAGGTGCTGTTAAACAATAGAGCAAGTAAGCTCCCTGGTGGCTCTGTCCTGAGTGTTGTGTAAGCTGAAGTCCTGCCAATTCCATATCTCATGCTGTATGAAATGAGGTTTCACCATGGCTTGGCTTTCTGATGGACAAGTCGGTAAGGCGTGCTTACACTGTGCTGCTTGAGTGCATTCTTGTTCCCCTGCAGTGACAGCAGCTAAAGTTGTTAAATCACAGCTGCACAGCAGTATCATCAGATTTCACTTTGTACAAATCCTAACTGAAACTTTTGATTAGCTTATGAATTCCCTTAAGACAAGACTGCCTGATTCTCTTTTTTCATCTTCATAACCATATATCATTGCTATTGAAGTACAGTGCCCAATACTTTGTTTCCTTGAGTTGAAACCTAGTTATTAGGCAATATTGAGAGAGAGCATATAAAGGAATAAACCTCCTTTATATTACTCCGTTACTACTTCCATTAGCTTCCAAAAAACCTCATAGGAAAAAACTCTTCCATTGATGAGAAAAGAACAGCAGTGATGAGAACTGCCAAATGCGAGCATTGCATAGCTATGGAAACACTCACTCTCCAGATGGATTTGAGTGTGCACATGCAAGACATTAATAAACACAGATTTTGATGGGCTTTGTCATATGGAAAGGACACTGGAAACTTTAATTTCTAACTGCTCTGTTAGACTGAAAGGAACATAGAATTTAGAACAAGCATATAAACAAACATACAAGAAATATAAATGAGTTTATATTTCTAGGCCTGCTATTAAAATGATAACCTATAAAACATAAACTGATTTTCAGTTCTTAGGTAGAGTCTTACTCTATAGTACAGGCTGGCCTTGAACTTAGAATCTTTCTACTTCAGTTTTCCAGGCATGTCTTACAATACACTTAGTATTCTGAAGTTTTTCCTCATATATCCCTGGGATAGCTTCTCAGCACACATTGTCCCTTTCACATAAATACGTTGTATTTCTAGAGTGTTGATTTGTAGTCCTGGGTGGAATAGCCATCTTTCTCTTATCTCTACTCACAAGCACATCTTCATTCTGAGGACCAGAAAAGATCTCTTCTGCTCTCTCACATAAGAAATCTCTTGGGCCTGATATAGCTGTCTCCTGAGAGGCTCTGACAGTATCTGACTAATACAGAAGTAGAGGCTCATAGCCATCCATTGGACTGAGCACAGGGTCCTCAATGAAGGAGCTAGAGAAAGGACCCAAGGAGCTGAAGGGTTTGCAGCCCCTTAGAACAAACAACAATATGAACTAGTACCCTCAGAGCTCCCAGGGACTCAACTACCAACCAAAGAGGACACATGGTGGGACTCATGGCTCCAGCTGCATATGTAGCAGAGGATGGCCAAGTTGGTCATCAGTGGGAGGAGAGGCCCTTGGCCCTGTGAAGGTTCTATGCCCCAGTGTAGGGGAATGCCAGGGCCAGGAAGCAGGAGAGGGTGGGGTGGTGAGCAGGGAGAGGGGGGAAGGAAAGGGGGTTTGTTTTTATTTTTGTTTTTGTTTATTTTATTTTATTTTTTATTTGTTTTGGAGGGGAAATTGGGAAAGGAGATATCGTATGACATGTAAATAAAGAAAATACTTAAAAAAAAAAAAGGAAAGAAAAAAAAGAAATCTCTTGGTACTTACTGGTGGCTTGGGTTCTCACTCCTGCTGTATGTTGGCCCCTGGGGTGCTAGATATTCCTTGTGTAGGGAAGCTACTTGGCTCCTTGTCTTTGGTGAGCTCTGCTGCTGTGGATGAGAGCTAGCAGATGAGCTACTTTACCCAGTGGCAGTCTTTCTTGTGTGTCCTCCAATAGGTACTGTCCTCTAGTCACTGTCCCCTGAACTGCTTGTCCTGTACAAGTGTGCAGAAGTCATGAATATACATAGTACTCGGGGAAAGGATTTATGGGGGAAACAAAGATGAAGAAATTACAAATCTCCAAATTTTTTCATATAGTTTCTTTCCTATTTTTGCTGTTTCTTCTTTCTTCAGTACCGGGGCTCTAACCTAGGTCCTTGACAAGTGCTCTGCCACTGAGCTACACCATCAGACCAAATTGCATGCTTTTAAGGTTATTCTAATATTTGGATTATTTTATTTTTCTAGATTTAAATCAACTTGTCACCTTAGAATTGGAAGGAAACAATCTCAGTGAAATCAATGTCAACCCTCTAGCTTTCAAATCTTTGAAGAACCTATCATATCTACGTCTGGGAAAAAACAAATTTAGAATCATACCACAAGGTCTTCCAGCTTCTATTGAGGTGCTGATATCTTTCTTCTAACCTATGTTCTGTGAGACAGGATCTCACTAGGTAGGCCAAGCTGGCCTTGATCATGATTCTTCTGCTTCAACCTCCTGAGTGCTGGAACTGTGTGAGCCATTACACTGTTCTTCTAACATTTTAAATGTATTTCATATTACAGAAATATACAAGATAAATATATTGTTTTGTCTGCGTGTGTGAGAGAGAGAGGTGGGGAGAGAGATGAAGAGGGAGAGGGAAGGAGGAGAAAGGGAAGAGGGAGGGGGAGAAAGAGAGGGAGTGGAGGGGGAGGGATACATGAGTACAGGCATGCACATATCACAAGGTATATGTGAGAGTCAGAGCACATTTGGAAGTTGGTTTTCTCTCTTCCACCATGGATTCTTGGGTTCAAATTCAGCCCCCTGGATTTGTGTGGCAAGCATTAATTACCTACTAAGCTATCTTGCTGGCTCCGAAACAAATGTATATTAGAAAACTACTGTACTACCTATTAAACTCAAAAAGCTGTTGCCCTATATACAGAATTAATTGTCATCTGAGTAGCAGATGCACCTAAAATAAAAGTGGCAATGATGACAGTTCTTGGTGGAGGAGAGACTAAATTATCCTAAATCAGAGCAAGCAAGCTTGTCCCCTGTCTTAGTTAGGGTTTCTGTTGCTGCAACAAAATATTATGACCAAAGCAACTTGGAGAGGAAAGGGCTTATTTTACTTACATATCCATAGCACTGTTCATTATTGGAGGAAGTCAGGACAGGAACTCAAGCAGGACAGGAACATGGAAGCAGGAGCTTATGCAGAGGCCATGGAGGGGTGCTGCTTACTGGCTTGTTCTCATAGTTTGCTCAGTCTATTCTCTTATAGAACCCAGGACCATCAGCCCAGGGATGGCACCACCCACAATGGGCTGGACCCTCCCCTATCAGTAAGGTAGAAAAATGTCCTACAGGCTTGCCTCTAGGTTCCCTCCACTCAGACGATTTTAGTTTGTGTGAAACTGACATAAAACTATCCAACCCATTCTCAATCCACAAGTTCTGAGTAAAACCACATTCTAACTTAATAGTAACAATATGGACGGACCTAAGAATTACACCAGTAAACCCTGGACTATTTCAGGAACTCAGGCTTAGAAATTTTCATCAGTTCTATGCAAAAACTGTACTGTGTCTAACTTCAGGTTCCAGAGCTTGTTCTTGTTGCAAATATTCTGGCATCCCTAGTGGTTCTTAGGAGTGCGCTCCTGTTCAGGTAGTCGTCCACCAACAACTATCAGTGCTTATTTCTTGAATTAGGAACATAAGGTTCAGAGAGTCTCTATATACTTGCAAGCCAAGCTGGAACTCAGCTTTCCTTATTTGAACTTGTTTCTACCACATTCCATGTTCATCCCATAAGAATTATTCAGTCCTACTGACCCACAACAGAGGCCTATCTACTATGCTTACATGCTCTTGTTTCTTCTTCCTACAGCTAGATAAAGAGACAGCTCTATAACACTGGAATTTGCCAGTACTTGGCTTTATATCAGAATCATTTAGTTTTTGTTTTTAAAGAGAAACTTATTATCCTAGACTGGCATCCCTAGTGGTTCTTAGGTGTGTTCTCCTGTTCAGGTAGTCGTCCACCAACAACTACCAGTGCTTATTTCTTGAATTAGGAACATAAGGTTTAGAGAGTCTCCTGATCCCCTTGCTTCTACCTCCAAAGTGTTGAGATTACAGGCATGTACCATTATGTCCTGCTTTATATGTTACTGGGGAAATCAAACCTACTATAGCCTCAAGCCCTCATCTAAGTAACTAAGACATATACTCCTGACTCATCCTTGACAAACTAATTCTGATGCTTTATCAGCAAGGTCAGGCATCTAAAGTTGTTTTTGAAACATACAAAATTTTTGGCTTAAATGGTACCTACCTGACAAGCTGGGTTTGGTCCCTGAGACCCATATTGTGGAGACAACTGATACAAGTTGTCTTCTGATCCCCATGTATGCATCTATTCACATACACATATGCACACAAAATATTTTGATATATGCAACTGGAAAAACATATCCATGTGCATGGCTTCTGTCCCTCCAAAGGACCTATTTCCACCAACATTGGATGTTCTGGGCATACAGTAAACAGCACAAGCTATCGTCTACAAATCCTTCTAAATTCACTGCTGCAGGTTAGCCTTCCATCACGGCCCGTCTAACTGTCACACCCCAATCTTTGCTACAGCTTCAGAGTCTTCAGCTTATGGATGAGTATTCCAGAACTTACTTAAATTGCCCTTCCTGGGATTTATTTAAGTTGGGATTTGTACTTTAAAAGTCTTATGAAGTGATTTTGATATGCACTTGAGTTTGGAAATCTCTCACATAATTCATACTTAATTACATAGGACAATAATAAAAGCAAAAAGCTGAATGTTCCTTTATATATTTTAAACAAATGCTGTACTGGCTAGTTTTGTGTGTCAACTTGACACAGGCTGGAGTTATCACAGAGAAGTGAGCTTCAGTTGGGAAAATGCCTCCATGAGATCCAGCTGTGGGGCATTTTCTCAATTAGTGATCAAAGGGGCAGTGCCATCCCTGGGTTAGAAGTCTTGGGTTCTATAAGAGAGCAGGCTGAGCAAGCCAAGAGAAGCAAGCAAGCCAGTAAAGAACATCCTTCCATGGCCTCTGCATCAGCTCCTGCTTCCTGACCTGCTTGAGTTCTAGTCCTGAGTTCCTTGGTGATAAACAGCAATGTGGAAGTGTAAGCCAAATAAACCCTTTCCTCCCCAACTTGCTTCTTGGTCATGATGTTTGTGCAAGAATAGAAACCCTGACTAAAACAAATGCCAAAATTGAGTTACAAAAAAATAACCATGATATGAATAAAGTTACATTTAATATATAAGCCAATTCTATGTATGAATTCTAATTATAGCCAGAAAAACTTAGTAATTCAGAGGTGTTGGTAAAGCATTCTCTCTAACACAAGCATCTTGAGAGTAGCCAAGCGCTAAGAACTTAGCTCTAGCAGGTTGCATTCTTATCCAAACTAAGGTTCTTAATGACTTTTAATTTTATGAGTAAATAGACTATAAATCAAGTACAAAACTATGAGCCTAAAATTATAAATATGATGGAATGGTGGGAAGCTGGTGTGAAGCTGACGCTCAGCAAGTCCGGCCCCTCATGCATCTTCCCTGGAACCTACAGTGAGTGTTACTCTTTCCACAGGCCTGAGTTTCTCACTGGTGAATTGTGATTATTTCTATTCCCAATTTTCAGCATTCTGTAGCTCAGGTGACATAATTAATGTAAGTTTTATCAGTCAGAAAATTTAAACAATTATATGTTATGCTATATCATATGTTATAGCTAAATGCTAAGTTTAATTGTTTGAAGAGATGATGTACTTGGTAAAATGCTCACCACATAGATGAAAAGATCCAAGTTTGATTTCTAGCACTCATAAAAGGGGAGGTGGCAGTGTGCACCTGTCTTCCTAGTATGAGGCAGGGAGACGGGGTGGGATGGGAAGAACTCTGGAGCCCCCAAGTTCCGCTAGTCTAGCTGAATCAGTGGTCATTAGGTTCAGTAAGACACCCTGTCTCAAAAACTAAGGTGGAGAGTGCCTGAAGAGCTCTCATACCAACCTCTGTCCTCCACGTGCTCTTGCATGCATATGCATGCACACCCCCACTCTCAAAAATACATAAACATACAAATTAAAGTTATTTAAACCCATAATTGTGATAGGTAGTACCTTTTATTTTGCTAGCTATAAAATTTGACAATTTAAATGTATGAACTGACTTGAATAATACTAATAAGAATAGTCTATTTTAATTTTTGTGAAGTTGGTTACCACTGAATACAAACAGAAGAAAAATAATATTTTCTCTTATTTACAGGAGTTATACCTAGAAAATAATCAAATTGAAGAAATAACTGAAATTTGTTTCAATCATACCAGAAAGATAACTATGATCGTACTACGTTATAATAAAATAGAAGAAAGTCGGATTGCTCCTTTAGCATGGATAAATCAAGAGTAAGTATCTACCACAATTTAACTTTCTAAGCATCTTTTCCCATGGAACTTTTAGTCTTAATTTCAACATTTAGCTATCTCATTGAGTTTCCAAACCATTTATTACATAACTGGTATCATGACCACTATTCTCTGAGTGCTAAACTAGCAAGAAATGAGGGCTGATCCCAAGCAGTGTCTACCTCACAGGTTGTCAGTTCAAACAGCATAATGTCCACATACAGAGAGAGTAAGTAGACAACTCACTTCTTCATCATTACATGGACATGCCAGGCTGCAGAGGCTAGGCCTGTCCTCCTAGACTACACTGCCTTCTTTGGCCCATACCATTTCTCAATCTTAAGAAGGCTTTGTTTGAGAATAGAGATACAAAATAGAATCCACCTTTGTAGACAGGAATCAACAGCCTATTTGCGGTCTTTAGTTTTAGCAAAGGCTGCATGTCTGTACAAAATTAATACTCCCGAGTAAACCAACTTGGGAAATGGATTGTTCAGAGAGATGAAAAGAGGTTTGGAACCAATTGGAGGATGATGAATTCTTTCATGAGTAGAGGAATGTTTATTGAGTAAAACGGGCTGGGTAGAAGCCTTGTAGACTCAAGGAAAGCTTCAGAAAGAAAGGATGGAGCTTGCCACATTCCAGGGACTTCCCAGTTCACGAGCACGTTAGATCCCTCCATTTCACTCTAATCCCTTTATCTCACCCCAAGTCTTTGATCTGCCAGATCATAAATCTAATAAAGATGAAAAATGAAGGCAACCCCCACTCTCATCCCAAATTTCATTACTGGAACCAAAGACTCCTGGATTTCATTTGATTCAACAATTTGAAGTTTGTTTCTAAATTTCACAAAGGATCTGAGTTTTCCTACCTGGAGTCTGATACACACCCATAGCTAAGGAGCAGTGTGAATGCTGGTAAGAGCATACGATTGAGAGACAGACAGACCCAGGCTGGCACAGAACCTAATTCTGTTCAGGATCATCAGGATGGCCAGTCAGTCTCCTGAGGTTTCTTATCCTGTTCACTTTTCCTTTGTTGCAGAAATCTTGAATCTATCGACCTGTCCTATAACAAGCTCTACCACGTCCCTTCCTACCTACCCAAATCTCTTCTGCACCTTGTCCTAATTGGGAACCAAATTGATCGGATCCCTGGCTATGTGTTTGGCCACATGGAGCCAGGCCTGGAGTACTTGTACCTGTCATTTAACAGACTTTCTGATGATAGTGTGGACCTCGTCTCATTCTACGGAGCATATCACTCTCTGAGAGAATTATTTCTGGATCACAACGACTTCAAGTCCATCCCACCTGGGGTACAAGCAATGAAAGCGCTGCATTTTCTGAGGCTGAACAACAATAAGATTCGGTAAATTTTACATGTGTCAAGTATCAATTGAAATTTTGATTGATAAATAAAGACCCATGAGATGAACCTTTTGATTTATTTTGAAGAGAAAAAAATGGTTATAAAGAGTAATTAGAACAAAACAGACAATGTTAGTAATTGCTTAAGTGGAATAATAGATACATGATGATTATGATGATTTCCACTTTCATATTAATTTTATAAATTTCCATAGTATTAAGTAGAATATTATTACACAATATGTAGAGTCTTGGAGACAGACTCATTTAAGGCTGTAAAGCAATAAATAAGTCACTACACTGAAATCCCCATGTTCTACAGAAGGTGACCTGCAGAATACACAAGTTGCTTAAATAGAGAGTTTTACGAAGGCAAATTCTAAAGGAATTTATTGGCTCAACTTCCTTCACTTTGGGGGACATGGTTCTGTATGTTTAACTATTACACATGCCTAGGCAGCATGGGCAACTAGAAGATTAATCTGTAAGAGCCTGAGTCAAGTGTGGTGTTCATGCTTTTAATTCAAGCTATTGAGAGGTGACGGTAACAGGATCAAGAGTTAAAGCCAGGCTTGACTACACCTACTCAATAGGAGAGGTTCCTACTTCAAATCAATCTTTAGAAGAACTCCCTCACTTTGCAGGCTGTGACGATGCGCCATTAGAGCACTCCTGTAGCTTCATTTCTTACACTTGCCTCTACTGTCTCGACTGTCACCCCCATCCCACACCTTTTGAGACCTGGCCTTACTTTAGACCAGGCTGTCCCGGAACGCAAATGACTAGTGAGTATAAACTACTCACTACTTTATTTAGGTTCCTGAGTACTGGAATTACCAATGTGAGTCACCATTCATGCCTACTGCATTTTAAGAACTAAAACATTTTAGAGACTCAGCTTTTAAATTCTAAACTTAGATATGTGGACTGCTTATAATTTACATGTTTATTTTCCTTAGGAATGTTCTTCCTGAACAAATTTGCAACGCTGAAGAGGGTGAGGACTCAGCTCTCGAACATCTTCATCTTGAAAACAATTATATTAGAACTAGAGAGATATCATCCTATGCATTTTCATGCATAAGACTGTATTCAAGTATTGTTCTTAAACCACAACGCATCAAGTAATTTCAAGTTTCCCTCTGCCATTTATAAATTTTACCCAAGCATTAACAAAATTACATCTCTTTTGTTGTGTGTGTGTGTGTGTGTGTGTGTGTGTGTGTGTCTCTGTATGTGTTTGTGCACATGAGTACAGTGCCCTCAGTAACCAGAAGAGGGTGTTGGATGTTCTGGAGCTGGAGTTACAGGTGGTTCTGAGCCAGTTGATAAGTGTACTGTAAACTAAACTTGGCTACATGGTAAAAGCAGTACATGTTCTTAACTGCTTGATCCATGTCTCCAGTCCCCAAAACACCATTCTAATACTAATTTCTTGGTTTAGATAATTTTACAGTGGTTATATATGCATACTGGTAATGGTAAGGAAAACTAGCAGAAGGGCACATAAAAATTCTACACTGTAAGTCTAGAATTAGGGTTTGTTTTTGTTTGTTTGTTTGTTTTTCAAGACAGAGTTTCTCTGTATAGTCCTAGCTGTCCTGGAACTCACTCTGTAGACCAGGCTGGCCTCGAACTCAGAAATCCGCCTACCTATGCCTCACAAGTGCTGGGATTAAAGGCGTGCGCCACCACTGCCCGGCTAGAATTAGTTTTTAAAGTTAAAATAAAGCCATTTCAAGACTGCTTTGATTCTTCAGCAAGATCAAAAGATTACAAAAAGTAAACTGGGCATGGTAGCACATGCCTTTAATCCCAGCACTTGGGAGGTAGAGGCCAGAGGATCGCTGTGAGTTTGAGGCTAGCCTAGTCTATAGAGTGAGATCCAGGACAGCCTGGACTATGTAAGACCCTGTCTCAAAAAAAGACTATAAAAGACTATAAACATTCTTCTAAGAATACCAATCACTGTTCACGATAAGCTGTCGTGAATGTAAGTACAACCCATCCCTCCACGAGGTAGTTAGTGAGCCACCATCTCCTTGGTTAGAGTTGCTAAAATATACTTTTTATCAGCTTAATGAACAAAGTAGCATTCATCACACACTGACTTGTAATGATTTCTTTTAATGTAAATGTGATCTATCTATCCATCTACCTATCTACCTATGGTATAACTATTAAGACAGAGTCTTGCTGTACAGCTCTGGTTGGTCGGGCACTGACCAGGTGCAAGGATGAAAGGCAGTGCAACTTTTGATCTCTGTATTGATATAAAATTTTATATGATACATACAGAAACTGTTGATTTCTTTTATTAACTCTTAAATTTATGTTCTGAAGAAATACTAGTGTCATGATTTAAGCTCTAGCTTTGGGCTCTACCTTAGTTTCTTTTCCTGTTACTGTGATTAAAAATACCTCAATAAAAGCTAACTCAAGGGAGAAAAGGTTTATTTTGTTGCAAAGATTAGGGGTGCAGTCTATCATGGGGCAGGGAAGTCAAAGGAAGGGAGACTCTGAAATAGCTGGTCACACTGTGTTTAAAATCAGGAACTAGAGTCAATGATTGCTTGTGCTCAGGTCAAAGGGAATTCAGGCTCAGCAGAGATGAGCCAATGGAATTATTTAATACAACAGTGAAAAGCTATTAAATAATTTACTTTGTATTCACACACTTTATTTTCAAATGGGGTCTCACTCTGTGGCTCAGGCTGCTTTGGAACTCATTATGGTCCTTCTGAATTTCTGCTTCCTAAGTGTTAGGATTACAGGTATGCATCACCTGTCAATCTTACTGTGACTTTCTTCAGCTGCATTATGATGCCACTTCATAGAGCAAATGTCAAACATGACTGAGAAGTTGTCTCCTCTCTGGTAGGAGTGTAAGAAGAAAATCAAGGACCAGGCAAGAGCTGTCAGGGCCTGAGAGTTCTCAGGGAGTAAGTGGCCATAGTCAGCAGCCTGCACAGAAAGGACGGCATATGCAGCAGCAGAGACAGATGCACTGCGGCCTGATCTGCACACTTCCCCTACTGTGTTAAGGTGCAGAATCTCTTATAAAGTTAAAAATCAGAATGACAGTTGGAACTTTGCCCTGAATTTGGAAGATTCATTTATTTCAACTGTTTTTATACTTTTGTGAACATTTTCAGCATGGAACCTGTTCAGTCTTGAAATTTCATCATGCTCTGAATGGGATGTTTTAATTTCATAGAAATAGTGATAAATGTCCTTATAGCAAACCCTCTTAATAACAAACAGATGTTCAGTCTGGCCTCATAAATCTGCTGTAATCACTAGCACATATGTACACGAAGGAAGTCTTAGAATAACCATGGTTGGGAAAACATTAATGTCACATCTTGACAATGCACAAATGCACAAGGAATGCTTTCTGTATTTTTAATTTTGAGATTTAGCTTATTATACATGACTATTTTAAAAACACTAAGGTCTGATTTAGTGGAAAACATATGTATCCTAGTGTTTTAAAGAAATAAATATATCAGAAACCAGAGAAGGACCTAAAATATTATGGTTTGAATAGATAAGTGGATCATATCACACAAGGTTCATGGGGGATCTAGGTCACTGATAAGGCCGTGAGCAGTGCTATTTTTGAGAGAATAGGCTGAACCTGGCTTGTAGTGCAAACAAGAGACGGGAGGAGAGAAATTCGGGAAGTAATAGGGTAGGTGGATGCATGTATGGGTGAGGACACATGCTTTCAGAGTCAGCATACCCTCATCTCAAGACACAGGAGAAGCAGTCAAGTCCACCATCAGTCTCTATGACGCAAGCCTCCAGGCCCAGGAAGAACAGTACCTAAACCCGACGATCCCGGAAGCTTCTCCCCGGACTTCAGCTTATGTTGACATAACAACTACGGTCAGATCTGGGTATATTAATTATGTGTAATTCACCACCTGGTATTTCTATCGAGGTATGACGTTTTTGTGTATGTGTGCTGCATGAGAGCTAGGTGGAAAGGTATATTGTGCTTTTTCAAAAGGACTATAAAATTCAGGAGAAAATAAAGAATTCATCTCTTGAACCCTTGCATGATGTGCATATTAGGCAATAAAAACAGGCACCAACTAAACAAAGAATTTTGTCTTCCTGGTCTCTGCCCAGTGCAAAATGGATCAATTCATTGGTCATCCAAAGTTAACACAAAGCTGGGCGGTGGTGGCACACGCCTTTAATCCCAGCACTTGGGAGGCAGAGGCAGGCGGATTTCTGAATTCGAGGCCAGCCTGGTCTACAGAGTGAGTTCTAGGACAGCCAGGGCTACACAGAGAAACCCTGTCTCGAAAAACCAAAAAAAAAAAAGCAAACCACCAACAAAATCGAACAGAAAAAGCAAGCATTTTCAAAAGAAATATGAGAAATTAAATAGAAAAAAATTTCACAGGGTCATAAAGTTAATCAGAAATAAATTTTCTTACTAATCTTTCCTAACCAAGACATAAGAAAAACAAAGAGTATTTTTAATTTTGCGTGGATGTGCTGGAATGTGCACATGTGTGCAGGTGCCCACAGAGGGCAGAGCATCAAATTCTTCTAGAGGTGGGTTACAGGTGGCTGTCAGCTGCTCAATGTGGTGCTGGGAACTTAACTGTGCCCCTGAACTGCACACAGCTTAGCTGCTAAGGTAGTGTTCCACCCAGATTGTGCTCTTTAAACAATTAAATCAGGTCTGGACAACTGGAAATACTTAGTATTCAATATGGTTGTTCTGTATCACGGTCCTTCCAAAGCTGTCATTTAAACATACCATGACTTACTATGTTTCCAAGCTGATGATTTAATCAAATACTTAAATTCTGCAGTTTAAGGGAAAGCTCAAAGGATGGTGTAAATAAAACCCTATATGGTATCAGTTCTAGCCTTTCCTCTTATTTGGAGGAAGAGTAAAATTTTCCTCAGAGAAGAATTTATAAACGGAGATGACTGAACTAATTCTTTGTTTATGGTTGCATTATCAGTTCAGATCACTAGTTGATTCTAAAAAATTTTAAAAAATACTAAAGAACTCACTAAAAGAAATGTCATCTCTAATCTAATACCGGACAATCATTAGATGCCCCTAAGCTCTAGATTCTGTGAAACGTTGAGATTTATCTCCAGTACTTAGAGAACAAAACTGACCATAGTAACTGGGCACTGAAGTCAGCACTAGCACAGACCTGGTCTAACACTGTCCTCATTCACAAAACTGGGAAACAACTTGTCCCACAGGGGATGGATGGACAATTAAAAGAACACGCATGGCATGCACTCTATGATAAGTGGGTATTAGCCCAAAAGCTTGGAATACCCAAGATACAATTCACAGACCACATGAAGCTCAAGAAGAAGGAAGACCAAAGTGTGGGTGCTTCGGTCCTTCTTAGAAGGGGGAACAAATTACTCACAGGAGCAAATACGGAGACAAAGTGTGGAGCAGAGACTGAAAGAAAGGCCATCCTGAGACTGCCCTACCTGGAGATCCATCCCATATACAAACAACAAACTCAGACACTACTGTGGATGCCAAGAAGTGCATGCTGACAGGAGCCTGATATAGCTGTCTCCTGAGATGCTCTGCCAGAGCCTGACATACACAGAGGCAGATACTCACAGCCAATCATTGAACTGATCAGGGTCCCCAATGGAGGAGTTAGAGAAAGGACTTGAAGGAGCTGAAGGGTTTGGAACTCCATAGGAAGAACAACAATATCAACCAACCAGAGCTCTCAGGGTCTAAACCACCAACCAAGGAGCACACATGGCTCCAGCCGCATATGTAGCAGAGGATGGCCTTGTTAGGCAACAATGGGAATAGAGGCCCTTGGTCCCTTGAAGCCTCGATGCTCCAGTGTAGGGGGATGCAAGGGTGGGGAGGCAGTAGTGGGTGGGTTGGTGGAGACACACCCTCATAAAAGCAGGGAGAGCGGGAGGAGGGTAAAGGAGGTTTCTGGGGCGGGGGGGGAGGAATTGGGAAAGGGAATACTATTTGAAATGTAAATAAAATATGCAATAAAAAAGAAACTTAAAAAATAAATAAAAATAAAATTAAAAAAAAAAGGGAGTCTAGGGCTGAGTTTAGGGCTGACTTGTCAAAGTGTGTATCAATGTCTTCATCTGCAAACAGGGGACACTGGAAATTAAATGATTTGCTTAGTTGCCAAGCCTTTTGTATGGTAGATATTGCTACCTAAAGTAGCATTTCACCGATAAACAGTGGAGAAAGGAAAAGGCCAAGGACACTAGGGCAGTACTCTGCACACTGCTTTGTACTGGGCCACAGAGTAAATTTCCTGAGGCTTCTTGGCTAGCCAGGAGGCTTGTATAGAGAACCTAGTCATGCCAGCAGTTATGCCATGCCAAACCATGGTTCTCCTGAAGAGCTGGTGGGAAATCAACAACAAAACTCAAGTGTGACCATCGTTTCACTGTGCCATAGCATGTTTGCATTCATTACTAAGGACTGTGAACTACAGTGTTGAACATCCCTGCTCTGGACTCCAGGCTAAAAGAGCATATTAAGTGTAATCGTTAAATTCAGAGTCTAAAGTACTTCTCATCCTAGATTTGAAACAAACAAACAAACAAACAGACAGACAGATGGCTCAGAGGTTAAGAATATTTGTTGCTCTTGAAAAGGACTCCAGCTTAGTTCCCAGCACCTACATGATGGTTCACAACCATCTGTAACTCTAATTTTGGGAAATACAACACTCTCTTCTGATCTCTGTGGGCACTGCATGTGGTGCACTTATATACATACATGCAGGCAAAACACTCATGCACACACACACACACACACACACACACAAATAAATCTAAAAATTAAAAAAGAAACAACAAATAAACAAACAAACAAACAAACTGACCAAGGCAGGAGACATGGCTCGGTGGTTAGGAGCACTTGCTGCCTTTCCAGAGGACTCACATTCAGTTCCCAGCACACTCACTGGGCACTTTGCAAAACACATGTAACTCCAATTCCAAAGAATATGATATCCTCTTCTGGCTGTCTCGGGCTCACAAATATACTAAAGGCAGATACACAATAAATAAGCAAACAAACAAACAAATACATCCTCAAAAAAACAACCACAAAAATTCAGCAGGTTTGGAGTGCTGACATATGTCTGTAATCCCTGTACTCAGAAGAGTAAGGTACGATGATTAGTCAAGTTTTAGGCCAGCTTGGGCTACATACATATATACATAGTAAATTATGCATCAGTCTGGGCTATGAGCAAACAAACCAAATTGATCATAAGAAATGAAATTAAATTTGACCTGTAAGCATGAATCACTTTGGATGCCTGCAATATCCAAGTGTAAAACTTTAACACAACAAAACCCTGTATATTACTCACAACAGCCAACCAAACTAGAAATGATAAGCCTGCAAGGTAGACAGACTCCTGCCTTAGAAATGATATCTGAGTCCCTACCACACTCTGCATAGAGAGCTCAGGCCTCTCCAGTATACAGCAATGTTGGGGTAGAATATTCCATGGCAAATTCGTCCTTTCGTATTTTATTTATGGATCTATGACTATTAGTTCCGACTGACCTAACCTAACTGAACCAGACAGAGGTGATAAATGATCAATATATAGTGTTTAAAAGTTTCAAAGACCTAATAAAAATTTCACATATGGGCTGGAGAGATGGCTCAGTGGTTAAGAGCACTGACTGCACTTCCGAAGGTCCTGAGTTCAAATCCCAGCAACCACATGGTGGCTCACAA